>SDEE01000025.1:0-169807 GCA_004126415.1 Candolleomyces aberdarensis
TGACCATCCATGGCGGCAATTCGCCACGACTCGATCTGAATATTTGGTACATCCGACACGGCAAGGCAGGATGTGCTGGCTTGTCAATCTGGAATGAAACTGCATCGTATTCGCTTCATCTTCGACCTCTGCCTTAGAAGGGGCAGGCTAGGCTGTGCGTCCGACGACAGAGGAAAATCAGATGTTCGAAATATCATGTTAATCAGTATGATGATCATCAATCAGGCGGGCAAATGAAGCGTTCATCACAGCATAGATACAAGCAAGCCATCAACCCGTTCAGCCTCGATTCTCGACCAAGCCCCTTGATAACCCACCCCCTGCAACTCACATATAGCTCAGGACCTTCCCTCCCTCTCACACAGCACCATGGACCTTGTAATCGATAAAAACCAATCCTATGAAAAAAATCTCGCAACCGCAGGAGAATTTTTTCGAACCTTCCTCTTGACATCGTTTGCTCCCACAGAACTCTCCTCAATACTCAAGAAGAATCTAACAGTATCCATTCCATCGGCACTGGCCTACACAACATGGTCACTTGGTGTCGACCACCCGTCCCGCATCGAAGCGGTCATGTCGAAGCTCAAGTCGACTTTCGAGGAAGTCGGCACGCTCGAGGTTCCGGATGGAGTGAATGGTCCGGAGGGACTTTTCAATCTATATCTCTACACCTTCGGAGATATGATCACGACTTACGGCCATTACAATCCCGACCAACCAGGAGAAAACCGAATCTTTGTCGACGCGGACGGAGAAGCGCCCAAAGTCCACCCGATCATTACGTCTTCATTCCTTACCGCAGCCACACGGAAGCTGGACTTCATGAAAATTGGCGACTGGTACTCAATGACGCTCGAGGGCCTCCAGATGGGTGAATATAAAGGAGTCGAAGATAAGGATGTGCAGGAGATCAATGCGATTGCAGCACTGGTCTTCTTCGCAATACTTGGTGCCGAGCAATTTGCGTCTACTATGTACTCTCCTGCTCTAGGGGAGACATACGACACTGTGCTCAATGCATTAAAAGAGCTGAAGAAGCGCAATATTGTTCGATATAAGCCTGCAGTGGCGCTTCTCGAGGTCAGTTCTTCCCGCACGACGACTAATACATCGAGTTACTCATGCACTCGTTTCATTTCTTTAGAGGGTCGTTTCAGATGTAGAGAAGCGCGATAGGCAGGAACGCTCAGTCGAAGAGGTTTGGAGAGAGTTGTTTGTCGAGCGACGATCAGAGTAGTCGTATCGTGCGCATACCCGGTACTACGCCTCACTAAACTAGATAGGTCACTTAGCCGATGAATTACAACTGACGTCTATTGTTTTTTCTGTTTAATATTGTTCCTTGAAGTCGTCATTTCGAATTAGATTACAAGTTGTCATCCATTCCCCGACAAGCTCATATTTTATCTTAGACTTAAATCGACAGTGGGAGACTTTTCCATTTATTACTTCCCTCAGGTCTAGTTCGAACTTCAAATCGATGATTAATTCGCATATTCAACTTGACGATTTCAAGAGTGTTAACGGAACTCGGCCAAATTTAGTAGTTAATATTTCCATTTCCTTCTGATATTCATAGATTCCAACCTCTCTGAGGCTGGTGTTGTACTGAGCATATATACCGTCTGCCGATAAAAATGTGTGCATCATACTATTGCTAAAGCACCGCTAGCACCCGAAAGACATATTTTCAGCAAAAGGCTCTAATCCAGACTGATCCAGCGATAGGAAGATGAAACCCCAGAAGGGGAAGCAAGTTTTAGTGTACCAAGACCTCACTTTTTGAGCGTCCAACACTGCAGTCGTTCGCACTCACCACCAGCGACGTCCGAGACCATGGCGACGAACACAGGCGCTGTCAGTGCCTAAAATTGTGATCATAGCATTTGACTCAGTCCCTCAACATACTGATACGAACCAACAACCATGCTAAACATGCTGTATGCAATGGCTAATCACCAATCATCCACATCACTCCTGCGTACGACGTTTTCGGGCTACTCCTCCGTCTGTCCATATTCTGCGATCTCGCCTTTGAAGATATCTTGAACAAATGCGTAGTCTGTGTTTGGGGCCCAGTGAGGTCGGCCAATCAGGAACTGATGACGGTTCAACTTTGCGGAACACGATGGGCACGTGTAGGTTGAGTTCCTGTCCAACGGACAGTGATTGTTCGGCCCACCACAGCCAAGGTTGTATATATCAGGCAAACCGAAATAGTATGGGGTAACAGATTTCGGTTGCTTCCCGTCATCTGGGTATGTCACTTCAATCCGCGTTCCTTTGTCGAGGAAAATAGCATTTGCATCACCAGGAGAAAGGGAGAGTGAACAACCTCTGCAGGGCAGATCCTTGATAAACATCGAAGAGAAGCACTTGTGGCACTTCAACGAGCCCAGGGTAATCATCCCACCAGCTCTGTTCGCGTTCCGAGTCTGGTCTCGAATCCAGAGAAGGCGACAAACCGTCTCAGCACCGAGCGGTAGAAGCTCTTCCAGCGGAGGGGAAGAAGGCGCGGCCGTGATGGCGTTGATGCCTTCGTGGAACCATTTCCCAACCTTGTGCGCCCGAGCTAGGATGATCTTCTCAACTGCACTTAAGCTCAAGCTTGAGAGACTGGATATTGCATGGTTTCTGAACTTAAAGAATAGGCTAAAGTTCAGAGAGAGCAACCAGAGAATGACGTTGGCCAGGTCACACATACCTCCACCATGTTCCACCTTGTTGAGAGATTCAACACGCCGACCCACTCTTCCTTCGTCAAGGTAAAGCAGCCAGCAATGACATCGCGCTGCCTGTAAAAACGGTGAGCGGTCATGCTGGCCAATGGATGAGGGTGGAATGGATGAGCAGCATCTCAGGGAGATTGCTGAGAAATTACGACGAAAGTAAGATGCTTCAGAAGACGTACGATGGGTACATAACCTTTAGGAGTGCTATAAACTCATCTTTCTTGTATCCTTCAAGAACGATCGGGTGATCCTCACTTCGTCCTTCCGCAGACCCCTTTCCCACGTCTTCATGCGATGGGAGAAGAAACATTCCTTCAAAAACCTCAGACGAATCGATGAATCGATCTCGAGGAACGCAAAAAATCTTATTTTCGACCTAAAGGGAGGCTTTGCATAAGCTTTTCCGACCAAACAATTGTGATCGCTCGTTTACTTGGAAGGTTACTGTCTCCCAGTAAAACTGCCCATCGCGCTCACTTCCCAAAGCATTCCTGTTAATGGTGGTGGTATCGCTCTGCATGGATGGTAGGCGGTCGTTGAGCTGTGAATGTCGCGGATGATCGATTGATAAGAGAAAGCTGACATTAAGCGCCGTATTTGTTGAGAACTGAACGTTAGGCCTGTCAGAATGACCCCCGATCCGGATTGAGGGATCGACAAATCAGCCGCCGGGCTCCGAATCGCCGGTCTTTCACTCTAACCACCACGAGCTTCAAGACCCCTCTCCTTGATTATACCAAGGCTCTGCCCACGTATTGACCTTGGCCGATGGCTTCGTATCAGCTGTGCAATTGGGAAGACGGAACGACGATGTGGGATTAGGCCTTTAGCGGTGTCCTGGGGTGGCGGGACTTGGCCCTGACGCCGGAGCAGGCTCGTTTCCCTTTCTCTTCTATCAAACTTGAACTCGTTTCCGTATTCTATTGCTTCATTCTCTAATTCTTTTGTTTGAGCTTATCGAACGATGACTTTGACTTCCGATTTACTGATAACAACGGCAACATCAAGTTAAAGGCATGCAACACATTTATCTATCTACCCCCATGTCTTTATCWAGTTSTCATACCACCCATCTATCTATGCGGACGCTAGTACTCTCGACTTTCGACTTTTATGCACRTTCACCGRTTGTAGCTTCTAAATGAATAACTGWATGAAGRCCAACCTGTACATACRGGATTTCTGAACGTCATTGAGAGGTCCTGAATAATAGATTGTATATCTCTACAACTAACATCKACCCTGTGTACATCTAAGTTTTSGACTTCTTARTCCACGCATTAGRACGTGGCAGAGGTGGTGTTTTCGGTCGTGCAGGGAGAGATTTGGGAGCRCCCGGCTTCGGTTTCGGAGTCTCYGGTCTACCAAAGCCAGCTCCAGGGTAGTGTGAAGGCGGACGGTGAGGATGATGTTGCATCTTATAATGATCCTTGTCGTTTGCCTTCGTGTGTGTCACCATACCGTGGAATTTATAGCCCTGGACCTTTTTGCCATTTGCATCATTGTACTCGTGAGGTCCAGTTATAACACGGGTGGTTCCTTTCTACTCTCCGCCATGATAGCCGACTGGGTATTGCTTCTTGTCGACGACCGGAAACTCCTTGACGCCTGGGTGGTTYGATGGAGCGTTAGGAAGCGGTTTTCCGCCCCTCAAACTTGCATTCGGGTGGTTGAGTCGATATCTGAAATTTCCAAAGTGTTTAGGCTAGAACGGCAGCTCAGTATCTTGTACAATTATTGACGCATATATTGCAAAGATGTACGTACCTGTCCAGCGTTGACTGGTGGAACAGCACCCAAGGGCGCTGAAGAATGAAGGTGCGAATTGAAAACAGCTACGCGAGCTGCCTTTCCGGTGCGAGTTACTGATGGCAGTGTGTTTCAGAGTAGTTCGAACATAGTTGATATAACTTGAAGGGCTCTACCTCCGTGGCCCTTGAACGTATCCTTCCTTCCCGGAAGAGTCTGAGTAACTTTGTGCTTGTTCCCAGCTCCTTTCAAGGAATTGTGCACTCGCGTCTTGTCAGTATCGCCCACGCCTGAGAGCGGTCCTTTGTAGTCACGGCCTTTCTTGAATTTCTCCCCGTTTCGTTTGGATACCTTCTTGGCTTTTTTTATGTTTTTCTGCTCTCGCATAACGGCTGCTGCTTTTTGGTTAACTTGCAGTTGGCTCAGAGCTCGTCGCTTGAGGTCTAGATCACGATGTTCATTAAAGTTACATGTGAGAATTTGAGATGTGGATCAATGAATGGTCTTGCCTAACTCAATAATATCGGCGAGAGCTCGCCTCAGTGGTGTTCCGTCGTCGCTGAGAGAAGACGATAAAGGCACAGCTACGGCCAAAGTCGCAAAGAAAGCGAATGCCGCAACCAGCAGGTGAAGAGATTTAGAGTGCATGTTTCGAGAGTGAGAAGACTCTGTTAGCCCAGCTAAAGAGTGATTAAGGAGACCGGCTCTATCGAAAATGCATCGACGACTCAGGTGTCACGCTTTATACGCCTGCCGTTGGCAGTGAATATGTCCTGACTGTAGGCGCTGGAACACCAATGGAGGAACGAATCATTTGCCGTGAATAAACGAATCTGTCATTACGCTCACTCGGTGGGACGCAACTGACAGGTGCCGAAACTCAATGACACTGGAGAACAAGGGTTCTCAGTTCAAGTGGCGCGTCAATCATTGTGTTGTCAATGACAAGGAATGTTGCTATGCTCACTGCTTGCCGATACTGTCTGAGAATTATGTTTCAGTATCGGAAAAGAGGGCTCATCTTTGTTCTGAATATGTACAAACAGGAATGGACCCTGAATGATTCTGACTCGGGGTATCAGGCAGTCACAGAGAGATGCCTTGAGRCTTACCAGCAATTTCTCACCAAATTCAAACCTCTGGGAGCTGGGGTGAAGTCGTGGATACAACACGAGTCTTAGTTAGTACACCTATTACCCCTAGATGTGGCTGAGGACTGAGGAATATTCATCCCCTGCATTCGTACTCCCGAACGAGTCCACATATGTAGTAAGAAGCTGTGTCAATGACGAGACAACAACAATGTCAACAACAAAAGGTCATCGGACTGTTCGCAGGGAAGCAGTCAACAGCTTTACCCAAACCATCTCTATCCTCGATCCCTCACTCTCCTCACGGCGCCTTCTGGGCTTCCAGAACATGACCACCATCGTCCCCCAAGGCGCACAGACATACGAAGAGAAAGTAGCCCAGTTCATCGAGATGTGGATGGACCTTTTCTCGAACCCTTTCACTACCGGGGAGCTCAGGGCGACTATCAAGAAGTACCCCACAGCTGCTTTACCCGATGCGCTGGGAATTGCGTTATGGCGCTTCTCACTCATTCACCCCAATCTCATGGAGCCATTAGTGGCTAACATACGGATTGTGCTCAAGAACAAGAAACTGCAACACTTTCGGGTGACCAACGAAGCAGGGATGTCGATGAAATTCGGACCTATATTCTACCAGTCCTTTGGCGACACAGTGTCCGATTTTGCGCACAACGATTGGGGACCGCCGGAGGAGATTGGTATATTCAGGAAAAGTGACGGGGATGGCAGTTCACGACAGATTCATCCGATTCTTGTATCCGCGTTCACCATTGCTGCAGCACACAGGACCAAACTCATGACTATTGATGACTATTGTTCTATGACTTTAGACGGCCTTCAAATTCCGGGACTTGGCGAGGCACCAGAGAACAGGGATGTACAGGAGCTCGCTGCTATTGCGGCACTCATCCTCTTTGAGACCCAAGGTGCGGAGCAGTACACGAAGCTCTTGTACAGTCCGGAAGCTGGAGGCTCGTACGAACTCGTATTGGAGTGTCTTGAGGATTTGAGGAGGAAGGGAATCATTCGGTATTTGCCTGCGGTCAAACTACTGGAGGTTAGCCATTCTTCAGCTGTCAATTCAAAATATCTAACGACATTCTCGTTGATGCAGAAGATCATTAAAAACGTTGAAAAGCACGACAGAGAGGAACGATCTGTTTCGGACGTATACGACGAGCTTTTCGCTTCAGGATAATGGAGCCGTACAGCGATTGTATAAACTCGGAGTCTCGGATATGCATGCTATCGATCATTCATTTGACAAAATCAAAGTTCCCAACGCAGGATTATTGGCTCTATGCATGAGATGATACGATTGCAATTGAGCACGAACGGCCAACACCAGGACACAACCTCCAGGTTGTGCGTTGAGTAGGATTAGAATATAATGATACTTTGCATAGTAAATAGCTTAACGAATCAAGCATATCGATATCAGCGATGAGCTCATATTTACTCTGAGCGCACTCTACTCCCTACGTCGTTCTGCTCAGACTCCCAATTTATTGGACCAATCGGCCGAATACCGGACCGCCTGACCTTCAGGGTTAGGGTTCGGTGTTCTGCTAACGTTTCCGCTCTTCGGCCCTTGTTTTATCTCCACTACTTCGTGCCGCCGCTATTCTCCTCTTCCAAACGACGCCTATGGAACCTTCGAGTATACATTCTTCGTGTAGTAGAAAGATGGGTTGAACGCAGCTCAGAAGGATGCCATCTCGCGCCCGACACAGGGGTGATCGATCATGTCCGTCCGACATTTCCTCACCGTACGTGAATGACCTCTTTTTATGACTGTGATATTTAGTAGAACACAGAGAAGGTGCCATCGAGCGCTTCACCAAGCTACATCGAAGATCACTCGACGGCTGCCCTGCCTCCAACGTCCACCCACCAATGTGGGTCCAGGCAGGGACGATAAACCAGGCTCTCCCACAGCAAGCTCGACCGGCATTTGCATCTGGTGTAATCTCACCTATCCACCCCGACTACTCCAGACGATCTTGAATAGAAGCCAAGTCGGTCGAGAGCGCATCGACGGAGCATCCATACCGTCCCAGTGCTTCTTCGCGAGGTCTATTTCCTCATGATCGCCCGAGCGATATGTACGGTTACGCCACGGACTACTTTTCTCCTGGAGCCAGCAGATGATCGGGGGGCGGGATGAGCGCGAGTATGACTCTGCAGAGTCTGCCCTCTACGCATCTGCCTGCTATCGCACGTTGCATCCCCGCCTCTCGCAACAGCCGGTGCCGCTCCTGCATCAGGATCCTTCCACCCTCGACCACATTTCGCCTACAGCGCCTATGCACCGCCGAACTAGAGTCATCAGCTCAGGAGGGTGTCGAGATTGCTGTGGGAGGTGACGGTCCGCGTCCGAATGGAAACGGGAGTACTCGGGACAGTCGGGGTATGTTGGGGGGTGCTTCCCTGTGGCGACCGTTGGAGAGCTCACGAGGGGTATGGGAGTGGAGGAATGGGAGAGGATTAGGAGGACGATGAAGAGGAGCAGTAGGGAGAAAGAAGGGGGATTGGGAAGGCGGTGGTACGAAGGTTGCGCGCTCGTAGTGTCCATCCTCGTCTACAAGTCTCCGATCGACCTTGGCTTGGACCCTCCGCCTTCACGACAGCGATGCTTCTGTCGACACCAAGCTTCGTTCTTTCTCTCCTGGCCAATATCCTTCCGAATACGACGCTTGTTTCGTCAATACCACGCCATGTGGCTCCTCCTACGCCTGTTCTCCTTGGACAACACCTCAACGATTTACCGACCACCGACCCCACCGGCCAGCACACCCGTTGATAGTGGATTCGGTGCACCAGCTCCACCTCAGTACTACGTATCGCCGTACGGGTCGGTAATGGGTCCACAGGGCTACGACGGTGGCGGGTACCATCAACCGACGACCGCCCTGTCATCGAACGTCTACGTACCGATGTGGATTGGGAGGAGCATGGTGTACCAGCTTCTTCCACAACAAGCGAGGAAGAGTAGGGGGGATGGTGGTGGTAGGAGTAGTAGGAAGAGTTGGTTTGGGAAGTTCACAGGGGGTATGTGAGTGGAGGACGTCGAGGAGTGAGAGGCAGCATGGYACCAGCGAGATAAGGCGACGAGGMWGATGGAGGAGGGAGGATGGTGGTCAAGAGGGGGTTAGGGGCTCGTCGTGTCCGGCCTCGTCCCCGAGTTTGCGATCGACCCTCGACTCGGTCCCTACAACCAGGACGGGCTCGCTTTGGTCGAGGCAGCTCGCTCTCTTGCGCACGTTATCCCTCAACCACTCTCGCCGTCGTCAACATATCAAATCATCCGATGGTTCCATTATATCCGTTCCTTAACACGACCTCTTACCAGACCCCTTCCCTTGATTGTACCATGTCCATGCCCATTCGTCTGCTCTCCCCGCACTCACGTACTAGTTACCTCGCCGCCGCACTTTTCGTCGACATATCCTGGTCACCACTCGCCACATGCTGGTGGATGCTAGCAACGGACTGGTGGTGGGAGGTCTGATCATTCTCGACGTCGGTCTCTCCCGGATAGAGCTATGCCGTCTGTGCGATTAGAAAGACGAGAACGGGGAAGAGGGACATGGCCTTGAGGAGTGTGTTTGGGCAGTGAGTCTCGCCTCGTACGCGGGAGCTAGAACTTTTTGGTTTTTTCTTTAACTTCAATCCGTTTTTTCCCCTCCTCTTCGTCAGACGTACTCTTTTTCTTTGTTTTCTCTCTATCTCGTTCGCTAATTTGCATAGAACTTGGACCTTGACCTTGACCGAAAACAGCATCAACAACTTGAAGAATCTAACGCATCCTATCTATCTATCTATCTCCCCCCTACTCATGATATTTATTCGTCCCTCATATGCATTGGTATGCGTACTCTTGTATCTTCGGCTTTCGACTTTGTATGCATGTTGACCGACTGAATGAATTCATGAACGAATACCCCGAAAATTTGATATTTCAATCAGCTTTTGCTATGTCGTGCATCGCGATTATTTAGTCAATCTGTTAGTGATTTCGCATATGAACCTGTCTCTACTGCGTCACCCATCGCCTCAACCTTCTTTGACCGCTTTCTTTAGTGAACAATATAACCAAATCGAATAATATACATTGGAAGACGGTGATAGCATTTCCTAAAGGTCTCTGAGATAGCTCAACGTTCGGCCTTCCGCTGGTAGTTATCGGTTCAGTGCAACTGATAATGGTGGCGGGTTCCGTCGTTCGCATGGCCCACTAAACCTTCGAAATTGGCGGGCGTCGTTGCAGTTTTGTCTTGCATAATGACCCGCACCCTCCCCTGATAGCCTCCGTCGTACCCACCAGGACGTCTCGCTACCGGGAACTCGCTGAGTCCGTTGTGTTGTCCCCAAGCGGAGTTGGGCAAGGGACGAGAAGGATGCTGTGGATGACCGGCTGGGTACATCGCGTTGCGGAAATGTGTTGGCTGACGGCATGATAGTTAGTTTCTCAATCGTTTAGTTGCAATGAGCTCAAAACGTACCGTAACCTTGTTGTTTACTGGGTTTATTACGATGGGAGCAGATTGGTGAAGGTGAGAATTGAGAACGGCAACACGAGCGTCTTTTCCCGTAGCCAAGACAGCTGTTGGAGATGTGGCAATGTCGTAGTGCACCAGAATCAGTCTGGCTGAACGAACCATATAGTCAGAGGTAACACTTACGTCCACCATTCAATCTAAACCGGGCGTTTCTCGCAGGAAGGTTGGTTGTGGCTTTTTGATCTCGCCCGGCTTGGCTGATGGCGCCGTGAACACGTTGCCTATCGGCAGCAGTCCAGCCTTGCCACGACGTCGCTTTCTTAGTCGGTTCGCTTTTGTCGCGCAAAACTTGCTTCCAATGTTTCCCGTTGGCTTTTCCTTCTTGTCTGGCGTTATTAACCTTGTTCTTCCAGGCCAATTGCTCACGATGGAGCTGAGCGGCCTTCTGATTGATTTGATCTTGGGGTCTTCCACCTGCGGGAGGTGCGGGAGGTGCGGGAGGTCCACCGGCAGGAGGTCCGGGGGGGTCCTCCTCCAGGAGCTCCACCACGTCCTCCTCGACCACCTCCTCGACCWCCTCGGCCACCTCGACCACCACCACCACCTCTAGCTGGACCGCCTCCTCCACCTCCTCTAGCTGGACCTCCTCCGCCTCCGCCTCCACCTCCACCTCCGCCTCCTCGACCTGGGTTTCCTCCTCCTCCACGACCTCCTCCTCCACGAGCTGGGTYGCCTCCTCCACCCACCTCAGCATCACCCCAGATCGAACCTTCGCCAGCGAACCAACAACTCCCGCCCGCAACCCGGCCTCAATAGACAGACGCGGTCTCGTTGGCGTCGGCGAGCTGGCAACCCCGCGCTGGTCCAAGAACGACTCGTCGTACTACGAAATCTCGGTCGAAGAGGCAGAACACTACCAGATTCCGGTCCGGGAGGAGGACGACGAGGAGCGAGACGATGCACCAGATAGCCCCTGGACTATAGAAGCCATAGACGGAGAAGCTTCTGACAGGGAGGACGAGGTACATATCCATCCATCTTTTTTTGCCGTCTTTTTCCAGCTCTAACATACGCGACAGCCCCTGGCTCTGGAACCACCACGTACCCTGCGAACCCGGCCATCCATTGCAGACGAAAGCGGTGGAGAGGAGATCCTTTATCCAAGAAACATGGCTTCCTCTGTGTCAGCTTTGCTTCCACCCGTCCCTGCCAGCGAAGATCAAACTCCCAGGTCGTCCCGCAGATCGGCAGGAGCTCAGAGTGCTGACCCTGCAATCCACTCCCCACCCAGCTCTTTTACTCCGTCTGCTCGCAAGGCCAGGAAGCGGACCTCAGACGAATTCGAGTTGGATCAAGCCGGAACTCTTGTGTCAAAACGCGTCTCGTCATCAGCTAGCAAGGACAAGGCCAAGGATGATCTCAGGGCATCAGCTAGGAAACATCGCAGCCTCAATATGAGTACTTCGTCCACTGCATCTCCCCGCGAAACAAGAACGAGAGAACGCCGAAGAGAAAGTTTGGGCATGGCAATAACCTCTCCTACCAACAAATCGGAACGACACTCACGGCAATCTTCCGTTGGTTCAGCCCCGCTGCAAGCGGATTCCCCTGCTAGTCGACGTGTACACACCACAGATTTCTCTCACCTGCCCCCTTCACCCTCTTCTTCATCCATTCAACATATTCTGCGTCAGGCTGCACGCACCTCTCCTGCATCCAACCAGTCTGCAAGGAAGGAAAATCCGCCTGGCCAGCCATCACCTAGCGTGGCACATTCTCTCCTGCGCGGAACGCAGGAAGGGTGGTCGGGCCTCGACGACGAAGCTACCGCAGAGGCTTTGCGAAAACTTGATGGCCTTGGTGGTAAAACCGCTCGGTCGCGTGCTAGCCTTGCGAGCTTGGGACGCACATCCAGTTCCAGTCGGCCTGGTACACCTTCTGGCAAGAGCCAACATCAATGGGAAGGCATGAGTGCCTCTGACTCTTCCAAATCCAGGCGGAGTAGCACCTATGTTCGCAGTGACAAAGAAAGCGGACCCAGCTTGCCGGCTTCGGGCTCTGAGGGAATCCTGCGCGACCCGGACTCGTCGATTTTGAGCAGTGACGACCCCATTAGCTACCCAGAGAAGACCCCCAAAAAGCAGACCAGATTGAGTTTCACCCCGAAGCGCGGATCCACATCGTCGACAACTTATGCCAGTACTCCGACTACCAGTTCCCGCGACTCTGCCACGACAAACGCTACTTCAGTATCGGCAGCGTCTGGACGTCAATCCTCGAGCAAGAACCGGCGAAATAGTGCAGGGAGTGACATCTCAAGCGTTCACTCCGGTGATGCAACTCTCCTGAAGGACCGCGCCGCTCATATCGCTGCAAACGGTGAACTGTCTGAAGATGCCGCAGTACCCCCGGTTCCTCCTCTCCCAAAAGACCTCTCTTCGTATCGTTCGCCACCTACCACCGCAACAACCCATGTCTTTCCTTCTCTGCCAAGCGCAGATGACGAGGGCCGCACCAGCAACGATGGCGGGCTCGAGAAAATCTCGATTGAAGTTCCGGTAATCAGAAGGACTCCTCCGGCACAGTCACATCTTCTGCCTCCCACATCCAACGTAGAACCCCCTCCAGTCATTCTGAAAACACCTTCAAAGAAGTGGAGTTTCTCCAGTGCATTGAACCTCAAACTGTCGAGCTCCCCTTCATCGAGTCAGAAATCATCCGGTTTCCCTTTGAGTCCTCGCTCTGTCACCTTTGGACACGGCCTGCGCAAGTCTGCATCCAAAGACAAGAACTCTGCATCCTCTTCCAAGGCTCCTTGGTCGCCCCAGCCCGATGCCATGTCTTCCGCCAACTCTTTGGCATCAATTTCCTCGGTTGGCTCAGTCCGGAATCATGCCACTGGTGGAAGCGCCAAAACCCCTGACAAGAGCGCACATTTCGACCGTCCCGACACTGGATCCAGCAACAATACCACATCTGCCTTGTCGGCCCCTCCTACCGGTGCTCTTAGCCCAACGTCCGTCAAGCGCGCTCCATCCAAGCGCCTGACCCCGTCCTCCATTCCCTTCTTCCGGAGATCGTCATCCCAGTCGATGCAACCTCCTTCCTCTAGTGGGAGCGGAGCTGCGCATTCTCCCCCTCCCCCTCCTCCTCCAATGTCGAAGAGAACCGTCACCCCAAGCAACGACACCTCTACATCGATATCGACTCCAGCGTCCACTCATCGGAAATCGTCTGTCCTGAGCTTGGGCCTCCCATCATTGCTCAAGTCAACTTCAAGGCGCAGTTTGCATAGCGACTCGAAGGAAGGATCCAAGGAACAAAAAGCCAAGGATGCCGCCCGTGAGAGTGAGAAAGTGAAAGCAAAGTCTGACAAGGAGAAGTCAAAGAAGGATGACAAAGACCGAAGCGAAAGTCGCATTTCCGTCCTCATGGGCAGGAAGAGAGGCAAGGTATGTCGATCGAACACGTTCTTTTTGTGCCCCGTCTTTATGTGAATTGGTTCAGACACTATCCTCGACGGATCCCCGAAAGCCCAAGTCACCTGTGAACTTACCTCCCATGCAGATTGCAGCAATCGAGCCTGTCACCGCTCAACGTGTCGCGAAACTCAAGTCTAGTTCGTCGCAGTCGCCTGCCACATCATCCGCTGGCAACAGAATGTCGACTTCGTCCTCCCGCCTTACCTCTCACACCGTTAGCTCAATGCAAAAGCAGTCTGATAGTTCCTTGAGAAGCCGCAATCAGCTTCCCACTATTGCTGGTTCTCCCTCTGTCGGTACCAACGGCACGAACAGCGTTCAGACAGTGAAGGACTATTCTCAATCAAGTCTCATGAACTCTGTCTCCGGTCTCCCTAAGGAAACACCGACGAAGATCCCTCGAATCTCCAGCCGAACCTCAGCTGCTGCGAGCCCGCCTTTGAAGCATTCGTCTTCGATGTTGCCCAGTCGCCGAACAAGCATAAACACTGCAACCGCAAGCTCTTCGACCAATCCTTCTCCCATCTCTACCAGTGAATTCGGTGTTCTCCCTAGCGATGATGGAGCCACGCCTAAACATAACTCGACCACATTGAAGCAGTCCGTTCGTGGCTCTCCATCATCGTCTGTTTCTCGCCCTCCAAGACAGTCGTCTGGCACAACCACAACCAACAATGCGATTCCGAGAAAGAGCGCGAGAGATTCTGTTTCCTTCATAGGTGGTCTACGCAAGGCGTCCACCAGTTCTGTCAACTCGCAATCGACTCCAGCCTCCGGCACAGAATCTTCCTCGCAACACCGATTCTCTGCCCTTTCACCTTCTAAAGGGTTGAAGCTGATTGGCCCCAAGTCCACACCACGGTCATCGAATTCTTCGTCTCAAACGTCACGCCAGAATATGGCGTCTCCTTCTTCGAGCCGGCAATCCTTGTCCACTCCTTCCCCTGCCCCAAGTTCTGTTGACGAGGATGAACTTATGGGAGACGAAGAAATGATGCATTACATCAGGCGGCAACAAGCCAAGAAACTTGCTGCCGGGGCGACACAAGAAGAATTGGACGAGTTCCTCAAGTTCCCCGAACCGATCCCACCTACCACGCCAGCATCTCCAACGGGTGAGTTCTTTCCGACAGAAATTATGCTCTGCATGTTCTTAATCTGTCTCTAGGTGTTTTGAAAAGCAGCCAGGCCCAGTATCTGTCTGAATACGAACGCAAGGAGATTCTTGACTATCCCGCAGTTTATTGCATCGGAGCCAAGAGCAAAAAGAAAATGGCAGTTCCTGAAAATTCCACGAACAACTTTAGTTATGACGACGAACGAGGCGATTATCAAGTCGTCTTTGGTGACCATTTGGGCTATCGGTATGAAGTTATTTCGAGTCTTGGGAAGGGGTCCTTTGGTCAAGTCCTGAACTGTCGTGATCATTGCACTGGAGAATCGGTGGCAATCAAGATCATTCGCAACAAGAAGCGGTTCCACCACCAAGCATTGGTTGAGGTCAAGATTTTGGATAATTTGCGGAAATGGGTAAGCCTCCGTTTGTCTCCAGGCTGTGACCTTGACTACATATCTGATTACGTTTGTCTTAGGATGCTGATGAGAAGCACCATGTTGCAAAGATGATTGAACACTTTTATTTCCGAAGTCATCTCTGCATCGCCATGGAGCTGCTTAGCATTAATCTCTACGAGTTGATCAAGGCCAACGGTTTTGTCGGATTCACGACGGCACTCATTCGAAGGTTCACGAGTCAAATGCTGATGTCACTATCACTCATGAGACACCATCGTATCGTCCACTGCGATCTCAAACCAGAGGTATGTATTTCTGGCCGTCTGCGGTTTGTTACCATTCTTACATTTGTCCAGAATGTTTTGTTGCGGCATCCGGCAAAGAGTGGTATCAAGGTTATCGACTTTGGAAGTAGCTGCTTTGAACACGAGAAAAGTAAGTCCTTCATGGACGGAAGTTTTTGAAATATGCTAATCAATGAATTACAGTTTACACTTACATCCAAAGTCGCTTCTATCGCTCTCCTGAAGTCATCCTCGGCATGAACTACCACATGGCCATTGATATGTGGAGTTTGGGCTGCATCCTCGCCGAGCTGTATACAGGTTTCCCTATCTTCCCTGGCGAAAACGAGCAAGAACAGTTGTCATGCATCATGGAGGTGCTGGGCGTTCCCGATAAAGAGTTTGTCAACCGCAGCTCGCGAAAGAAACTCTTTTTCGGTATGTCTCTCTCCAAAACGGCTTCCTATACGTACTCATCCTTTCTTCAGATACAAACGGCGTTCCTCGAACGGTCATCAATTCGAAAGGTCGTCGGCGACGCCCAGGTTCCAAAACACTGGCACAAGTGCTTCGATGCAACGACGAGGAGTTTGTTGACTTCATTGCCAAGTGCTTGATGTGGGAGCCTGAGCGTCGAATGAAGCCTCAGGTGGCGATGCGCCATCCCTTCGTCACTGCTGGCAAGAGAAAGGCGCAACAAACTGCGCGCTCCGCTCCGTCATCTTCGAGCCTTTCTAGCGGCAGAAACAAGGGTGTCACTGAGACACCGAAGAAATCCATGATTGGTGCACCAACGCCCTTGACCGCTCGGACACCTCGCTCAAACGCCAACGGCGCAACAGGCACTCCTAGCTCGAGTTCGCATGCCTCAAACGTCAGCTCATCTCGGTCGTATCGTTCGTATCAATCGCAGACCCTGAACGCTCTTGGGTCTGGGCGCGGTTTGAACGGGTATTCGGTGAGTTAGCCCGCTCGTGGCAGGTTGTTGAAGTGTGGGCTGACAACTTGTTTAGTCCGCGTCGGGAAAATAGAGGGCCAAATTCAGCTTTTTTGTTGTTGCTTTTTCTTCTTCTTTGTCAAACGTACCTTATAATTCTCTGGGCTTTGCTGCTGTATTTGACTTTTGCTATCGCTCACCCGTCTCACTATTACGACTCTTTGCATTATTATTGTTCAAGTTCGCACTTCGCAGTATATAATTGACATCTTCGGAACTGTCCCCCCAACTACGCTATCACGAAATTTCACGGCTTATGTATGCGTTTCTTGTGCAGCGCACCCGCAGATATTCATATATTTGAATCCCCCGCCTCGTCTAAACATCTTAACTTGAGGAAAACATCGGATCCTAGGCATAGTCAGCGCACCGCAGGGGCTGTAAGAGGATGAGTACGACTTACCCCAGCCTTCGAGTGATTTGAGATCCAATGAGCCCCCGAAGTATCTGGAAGAGTCCATAGTCAGTTGGGCCCAGATTCGAAGAGGAGGGTTGGCTTGCTTAGCGTAAAGCTTGCTCATCGGGAGGCCGTAGCCCAGACCTGCGATTGTCCCCATGCCCGTACGAAGCGACCTATCTGCCACCACTCCGAGGATGGACTCTTGGCCGTCGTCTTCCTTCTCTCGACGCTCGCGATTCTTGGACACGCCATCCTTCGCAGTCGTAAACGCGTACGAGAAGATCCGGTCCATGTCTTGCGGCCTCACACCTCCCCCTTGATCACGTATCCGTATGGAGAAGTAATGCGCTCCCGAGACCGCCTCAGAGACTGAGGGTGTTGAGAGGGTGATGACGATGTTAGGGAGAGGTAGACCTTCCCCTCGAGGATCATGTTGTTCGACGGTGGCGCGGAAGGAGTTCTTGAGGAGTTCGGTCAGGATGTATTCAAGATGCACGGGTATATAGCTGCATGTTAGATCAGCCAACGACTTGCACCGAAGAGAAAGAGGGACTAACGCAAAAGTAGCATCCGGGAAACCGTCAAGCACGATCCTAGGTGCATTGCCCAGGGTGGCATAGCACAAATCCGTGACGAAGGAACCACACATTTCGATCATCTTCTTTGGAGAGCATTTGGTGTCGACGACACCGACGGCTTTACCGTCAGGAGGTGGGTGGTGTAGAGCATGGGTCAGGGCAATGTGTTGCTCAGCTATGAGGCGAACGGAGATCCGGTTCCGGATGGCACCATCGAGGAAGGCATTGATTTCTTCAGCCGGCATGTATCTTGCAGACTCCTGGAATCTATGGAGCGTCAAGTCTGTGTTGAGAAAAGGACACCTGAAACACACCCTTTGGCCATCGTTGGAATGTCGTTGGCATGCCGTTGGACCATGTCCGAAAGCATCTGAACGAATGCATCGTTCTCCTCCAAGTTCCTCACCGGAGGGTAGGTTGCCAGGGAATAGAAGCTCTCTCGGAAGGCTTTGGCTGTTTCAGAAACATAGGGATTCGTCCCGACGATGTAAGGCAGGGACTCGAGGAATCGAACTCGGGTCGCCTGGCGTCGAGGGAGCTCGTACAACGAGTAGGAAACCGAGGCGAGGACGGAGTCTGGGGATACCGGGCGGCCAAAGGACAGCAGCTGGGAGAGGTTCAAGGGGCGAGGAGCAGTGGATTCGTACTTGGACAGAAGCTGGGCTGGCGACGGTCGGGGTGCAGCGCGAGCGACGGTGCCATAGCAGGCCCTCGGAAACAATGACATGAGCAGACGCCAACCCCAAATGCGGCTAGAGTTCACATTACGCGGAGATTATATAACTACACAAGATCTATAAAATACAAGACAACTAGTTGTACACCTGGTACAGAGGAGTACTCGAAAACTTGGTTCCCTGTCGCACAACCTTCTCGACAGCATCCAGGAAATCCCGTTCTGTCGCCACCTTTCTCCGTGCCCGGATGGCGAACATCCCAGCCTCTGTTGCGACGGAGCGCAGCTCAGCACCAGTCGTGTTGGGGCACAGACGGGCAATGAGGTCAAAGCGAATATCCCGTTCAACACTCATACTGCAATAGGTGTCAGCAAAACTCCCAAGAAAGAACGTAGGGCGCACTGACCTTCTGGCATGAATCCGTAGAATATGTGCCCGTCCCTCGTTGTCAGGTAATGAGAATTCCACTCGTCGGTCCAATCGTCCCGGTCGCAGGAGAGCAGGGTCAAGCGTGTCAGGACTAGCTACTGCGTCAATTGCAAGCTATCTCATGGTAGTTAAACGTACGCACCGATTAGTAGCCATGAGCACTTTGATGTTCCCTCGGGGATCGAAACCGTCCAGCTGGTTGATGAGCTCCAACATTGTTCTTTGAACTTCGTTGTCACCACCTGCCCCATCATCGAAACGAGCGCCTCCAATGGCGTCTACCTCGTCGAAGAAGATGATGCAGGCCTTCTTACTCCGAGCCATCTCGAAAAGCTCTCTGACCATACGCGCACCCTCTCCGACGTACTTCTGTACAAGTTCTGAGCCGATGACTCGAATGAAGGTTGCATCTGTCCGGTTCGCTACAGCACGAGCACAGAGTGTTTTTCCTGTTCCTGGAGGGCCGAAGAGAAGAACACCTTTAGGCGGGTCTATACCGAGGTTGACAAAGCGTTCTGGCTGGAGAGGTATCCAAGTCAGCACATACAGAAAGAATGAAGCTTGAGCCTATACACACCGAAAGAAGCGGCGTCTCAACAACCTCCCTGAGCTTCTCGATCTGCTCTTTGCAGCCACCAACATCAGAATAGGTCACATCAGGCTTCTCTTCGACCTGCATCATTGTCACGGAAGCGTCTATCTTGGGTGGGAGGGGTATCTGAATTTGATACTTCGTCCTATCGACACTGGAAAGGAAGTGAGTCGCTGGAAGCGAGACAGAGTGGAACAATACCTACCCAACTCGCATTCCTTCTTCGATATCGGTTGCAGCTACCCGGTCACCCAAGCCAACAACAAACTTTGCAATCTGCTTGATGTTAATGACATATTTGTCCTGCTCGTCGGCACCCTTCTGGCCTTGAACGGCACCAGGAGCGTTGACGGCACGGGCAGCCTCCGCAAGCTTGGTATCCACAGGAATAATCTTTGTGCACCGGGCAACCTGAAGGGGGTGTTCTTCTCCCATCCGCTGTCGGTCAGCGGGGAGGTCCCAAAGGTTTGGAGCGGCCAAACCAGTGTCGGATTCCTTGACGCCTATTGGGAAGGTTAGCTCGTATGAGAAATGAATGCGAGGCGAAACACACCGAGCTTCTCGTTTATCCGTTTCTGAATGTCCTTGATGTCCTTTTCGACATCCTTCAGCTTTGTCGCGTATGGACCTTGCCCCTGGCATGGATGTGAGCACGAAACCTGGTCGGAATTAGGTATTACTAACATAGGTCTTCAAAATTTGGATGTCGCTGTCATCGAGAGCTAGTGTGCATGGGTTAGAGAAGGAGAAACCGGATAGAACCAGCAATACGCACCAACAATCTTCTCTTCACTCTTGTCATCTGCTCGCTTTTCGACTAATTTACGCGAGGTTAGTGAAATGAGCTGCTTGGAAGCAGAAGAGACGCATACATTTCTCCCAGTCACTGCATGCATATAGTCAGCATTATTCTGCAAATATTGGGGGGGACACGCACGCTTTTGGGGGCATTGTGGATGGAGTGGTATGAGGAGGGGAGAGCGAGGAGAGCGAGTTGCCATTACGCGTCTTGTCACGTGAGCCAATTCGGGAGCTGCCGAAATCTGTTTCTGGTTGTGTGGGCTGCGATCTCTTCTGCCTCCCCGACACTATGGCTGGCGCCCTCCAGAATGCCAAACGAGATCTCCCAAAGATTCGCGATGAGGAACGTGAAAGCAGGTTCGGCCAGGTGTATGGCGTCTCTGGTCCCGTCGTGATCGCTGAGAACATGATCGGTGCTGCCATGTACGAACTGGTACGAGTAGGCCATGATGAGCTTGTCGGAGGTGCGTCCGATAGCTATTTCCAGCATATATCTTCTCCAACTTTACTGTTGCAGAGGTCATCCGTATCGAGGCCGACAAGGCGACCATCCAAGTCTATGAAGAAACTTCTGGGGTGACTGTCGGGGATCCTGTTCTGAGAACCGGAAAACCACTCAGTGTTGAGCTCGGTCCAGGTAGAAGACCAGCTTATCCGGGAAGCTGCAAAGACTCACGACTGCTCAGGTCTTATGGGAAACATTGTCGATGGTATCCAGCGGCCTCTCCGAGTGCGTCTCCCCGTTGCATCCCTATATCCGCCTTCTAAATCCTTCCGCAGTCTATTCAAGAACTATCAAAGTCCATTTACATCCCCCGCGGTATCAACACTGATGCCCTCGACCGTTCGTTGCAATGGGACTTCAAACCCACGACCTACAAGGCACGTTCGCGCCATTGTATACTCCAACTGATCTAATATTTCCTCATAGGTTGGCGATCACATTTCTGGTGGCGATATCTTTGGTGGCGTATACGAGAATTCGCTGGTCGATAACCACAAGATTATACTTTCGCCCCGTGCACTGGGCACAATCACCCATATCGCTGCTCCCGGAAGCTATGCCGTTGATGTACGACCACTTTCCCCTGACCTTACATTACCCTTTTAATCCGTCATTTCGTCAGGACATTGTGCTGGAAACAGAGTTTGACGGTAAAACGTCAAAGCACACGATGATGCAGCTCTGGCCTGTCCGTGCACCAAGACCGGTGGCCGAGAAGCTCACTGCGGATTACCCCCTTCTCACAGGACAACGTATTCTGGATGCTCTCTTCCCGTAAGCAGCCCAATCTCATTCAGGCGACGTAAGGCTCACGTCCTTCTACAAGTTGCGTCCAAGGTGGTACAACCGCTATCCCTGGTGCTTTCGGTTGTGGCAAGACTGTCATCTCTCAAGCTCTGTCCAAGTTTTCGAATAGCGATATCATCGTTTATGTTGGATGTGGTGAGCGTGGAAATGAGGTTCGTGGCCTGGCGTATTGCTACTTCAGACCTTCTAACTGGCTTTCAGATGGCTGAAGTATTGATGGAGGTTCGAGTCCCCTGATTTCTTCTCTAATTTTCCCCTCTGACGTGATCCGCAGTTCCCCGAGTTGACCATGGAAATTGGCGATCGTCAAGAGCCTATCATGAAGCGAACGACTCTAGTAGCGAACACGTCGAACATGCCTGTCGCCGCACGAGAAGCTTCCATTTATACTGGCATTACCCTCTCTGAATACTTCCGCGACCAAGGGTCCAACGTTGCGATGATGGCTGATTCAACATCTCGATGGGCCGAGGCACTGCGTGAAATTTCAGGTCGTTTGGCAGAAATGCCTGCCGATTCAGGTTATCCTGCATACCTTGGTACCAAGTTGGCAAGCTTCTACGAACGTGCTGGCAAGGTTGTTTGTCTCGGAAATCCTCATCGCCAGGGTACCGTCTCCATTGTTGGCGCGTAAGTAGTATCCTATCCTCTCGATATGAGCTCATGTTCACGCTTCCTCAGCGTCTCTCCTCCTGGTGGTGACTTCTCAGACCCTGTCACATCCGCCACGCTCGGTATCGTCCAAGTCTTCTGGGGTTTGGACAAGAAGTTGGCTCAGCGAAAGCATTTCCCTTCGGTCAACTGGTCGCTTTCCTATTCGAAATACACCAAGGTGCTGGAACAATACTATGAATCCACCGAGCCAGGATTCGTGGAACTGCGGATGAAAACCAAGGAAATTTTACAGAAGGAGGAAGATCTTGCCGAAATCGTACAGCTTGTCGGAAAGAGCGCTTTGGGCGAGAACGAAAAGATCACCCTGGAAGTTGCCCGAATGTTGAAAGACGACTTCCTTCAACAGAACGGTATGAGTGAATACGATCGCTACTGCCCCTTCTACAAGACGAGCTCCATGCTGCGTAACTTTGTCGGATACCACGATGCTGCTATCAAGGCTGTGACCCAGAACGATCTTACCTTCGCAAAGGTCAAGGACTCGACTAGCGACATTATGTTCAAACTTTCCCAGATGAAGTTCGAGGTATGTCCAATTTTATGCCCAGCTTCACACCGTCTAATTTTCCCTCTTCCAGTCACCATCACAAGGAAAGGACGTTGTCAAAGATAAGTTAGACTCGTTGTACGCCGAGATTCAAGACAAGTTCCGACAGCTCGCAGAGTAAATGACTCGAGTACAACCCATTTGTTATACTTATCCGCCTGCTGATTTCTCACAAACACGTGGATAATAATTATCTCTAATGCACCTTCTTTCGTTTCGTCATCGATTCATCACGCTTCTTTGCTTTGCTGGAGTTTGGAGCGATCCTAGTTGTACGGGCGTGGGTCACGATCTTAGACATAACCGCGCACGCGGAGTGGTATAAGTAGCTGCGGGCAAAAGGTTTGATTCTCTCACCAGCCTCTCATGTTACCCTTCATTGTTCTTCAGCTCTTCGTGGCTGGCGCAAGCGCCGCTGCGCTTAGCTTTCAAGCTCAGGTTCAGCGGCCTTTCGATATCATCTGGGGCGACCGCCCTGGGAAACAATTTCCCGCTCCAGAGGATTCCCCAGACAAAACTGTCTACGATACTATAGTTAACGATGGGCGGTACGTCCACCGAGCCGCAGCTTTTCATCGCTCTAACTCGCCCTTTCAGATTTTCTTATTTGACCAGGGCCATTAAATTCGTTGGTGATGAAATCATCGATGTACTAAGCGATGTCGAAAGCCGGTACGTCATTGTACATACGCCCATCGACCCCGCTAACAGCGTAACATTGGGCTTAGTATCACCTTCTTCGCCGTTCCAGACACGGCCCTTCGACATGGTCGTCGGCCTGAACTGCAAGGCGAGAGAGACTATGGCCACATGCTCGAGCTCGCTCTGGCGGGCACTGACATCCACCCGAGCGAGGTAGCCGCCATTTTTGGAAACTCTGTTCCTGATTTCGCCACGGTTGTACTAGCAATCGACCAAGTGGACGACAAATTCCTCGATGAAGACGACCCTGACAAGGAGAGGCGCAGGAAGATCATTCGAATTTTCGTCTACGCGCTGCTGCAGTACCACGTTCTCCCGTTCGAGCATGATTTGTTCTCGCTGTTGCCCAACACAACGTACCCAACTCATTTGCACATCCCCCATGCACTGGGCGGGCATGCGCAGCGAATTCGCGTTGCCCACAGGTTCGAGCGCAAAAGTTTCCAGACGTTTGTCAACCATGTTTCCAAGGTTGTTGCTGGAGATGTTCGAGTCAAGAACGGGATCATACATTGCATTGACCACCCGCTCATCCCGCCCGCGCCGATCTTCCAGGAGCTTTTCTTCCTTCAGCACCACTTCTCCACCTTTGTACGTTATCTCCATTCTATTGGTGATAGCCTCAACTCATCCCTTCTGCACGATAGACATCTGCTCTTCAGCGAACAGGTTTGACGGACAATCTGGACCTTCGTTACGTCTGGGACAAATCTGAAAAGAAGGGCCATTTGGAGGGCACGACTGCGGTGACAGTGTTCGCTGTTCCCAACAAGGTGTTTGACCACCTTCCTGAGCGTGTCAGGCACTTCCTCTTCTCTCCTTTCGGGACCAGGGCATTGAGGAAGCTCCTTGAATATCACATCGTACCAGGCGTAGTGACACATTCTGGTTAGTTTCACTCTGCACGACAATCATTCCATAACTCACGGTTTGATCCAGATTTCTTCTTCAATCAGACGGCGGAGACAGAGTATTTCCCTACGCCTAGCAAGGTGAGCAGAGCTGGGGATTCGGACGGAATCGTGACATGCTGAAACCACATCTTTAGCGCTGTACTTGCGGTGCCGACCACGACGACGAAGACTCTGACTTCAAAAAGAAGAAAGGTCATCATCACCGAGGTCATCCTCACCGGGAACCTGTCTCGTCTATCAACGCGGTCCTAGATACGCGACTTCCAAACCATACTGTGTACTGGCAGGCCGAGAAGGAAAAGGTTACCTATCCCGGCCATGGAAAGAAGCACGGGGGTTTCGACCACTACAAAACAGCTGTTCATGTCAACGGGGATGAGGTCAAAATTCCCGACGGCATAGCCCTGAATGGCGTCATTCACGTCGTACACAAGATTCTTTCCCCTTGCCCATCCCATGACGGTAATATCATCTGTGATCTCGTCGAAGATGACGATGAAGACCAGGTTGCGCAAAAGTGGAAGCAGTGGCTGTCTTAACTCGTCGGGACAGTGGCGAAGTGGCATATTGTTGAACACAAAACGACACCATATACACGATATTCTGGCAATCTTCTCTTTCACCATACTGTATAATTAGCAATGTACGTGTAATTATAGCGATGTACCAGTACTAGTAAAATTTGAAGATACGTTGTGTGAATCTCCAAGCTGGCCCAATCTTTTCAATCTCGCGTGCAGGCGCTTATGAGACCGTGAATGAATGTGACGCTCCCATTCGGCACCCTCTTCGACCATGAAAGGGCGGTCATCTTGAGGTGTACAAATTTCACACTGTCTTTTCTTACGCGCCTGAAGGACGTCTAAAGGACTGGGGCATTCGAGTTAGATGCGATACTGGAGTAAAAAAAAAATGGCCTTACTTTGCACTTTTGTTTGGGGTGTTGAGGAGGTCGTTGGCGACCTGCGACAGAGAACGTGGATCAGGAAGTGATTCCCCGAGTAAAAGTTCTACAAATCTATGAGCATAAGTGGATGGAAATCAAATGATTCTTACTCTCTGTTACGTCGATCGCTGGTTTCTGCACTCGATCTTCCCATCTTTCATCGACTTCTGCAAAACGACAAGGAACGGTGGTCGGCAAGTTTCGTGGCAGTGATTTTGGGCAACTGACCTGCAGCATCGAGAAGGTACAGAGATACAGTATCTGTCTCGGCGTTCGCTTCTTTAACTGCCGGCATAAGCTTGTTTCTGATCCATGATATCTGCTTTTTCGCGTATTGTCTAGTTGAGATCTTCATCCGTTCTACACTTTCCTTGAAAACACTGTCGCTTGAGTTGTCGAGAAAGTTGTGGAATTCTTTGTAGCCTTGGAGGGAGGTATTCTCAGTGAAAGGCAGCAAGCCAAAAGAGGTCGGGCTCACCAATTGCCTGGTAGATACCGAGGGTGTAGTCATATTGCGGTGATGTGCTTTCAGGGACCGTTGCCTGTGTTGCAGCATCAGCTATACGGCGCAGTTCGCGTATTTCCTCAAGCAGGCCTTTCTGCAGGGTGGGATGAGAATAAATGACATGAAGGGGGCGAACATAAAGGAAGGTAATTGACCTCAATCATGTCATCGACTCTGGAGTCTAACCGAGGCTCCAAATAAGAAGCCTCAGCGAAGAGCCAGAAGCAGAGAGTACGAAACCTGGACTGGTTGAGATGTTATATACTCAAGGTTCCAACGGGCTGAGGACAAACCTAGGTTGACTGGCGCTAGATGAACCAGCCTGCTGTGCAATAATGTCGCTAGCACGACGTCGAGCACTGCGAATGATAGTCAGGCTATGGAGGACCTTGCGGGTGTCCTTCCAGTGCCATCTTTGGCCCACAGAGGGATCGAGGAGCAACAAGAGAGAATGAAGCCTGAATGCGGCATCTGGATCGGCCTTTGCTGACGGTGGCTCTTGAGGCAGATTTTCGAAAAGAGTACGAAGATCGGGTGGAAGTGCCTGGATAGCATCTTGCAATTGAGGATCCCAGGGAAGAGCATCTGACGTGGAAGGCGCCTCATTCGGTTTTGCCAGACGGTTGGGGAAGATGAGATGTTGTATCCAATAAGAGGTGCCCCCAACCACTATTGGAACTTCCTTCCTCTGGTGCATTTCATTGATCTGGATAACGGTCACGACGTTGCAGAACTGGGACGATCTAGGCCTGACTAACGAGCTTCAACGAATCTTCGACCCATTCCCCGACGACATATTGCTCTCCCGGGTCCTTGAAGCCCATGAGAAGATGCTCGACGCCCTCCATTTCTGACTGGGGGACTTTATTGGTGATGACATCGAGACCTTTGTAGACTTGCATTGAATCCGCGTTGATGACTCGCGCACCGCGCCATCCTTGGTCACCAAATTGCTTTTTCGCGAGGTGGAGAGCCAGCTCAATAGCGAGTTTGGATTTTCCGACACCTGTGGTGCCGCACACCGTTATGAGAGGTTTGAGCATCGAGCACAAGAGGAATCAGGGAGCCCGGAGAACGGAACGGAGGAAACGTCGATGTTTGGCTGTTGCTTGTGTGACAAATAAAGGAAACTGAGGAGAAATTGGGAAAGAAAATGTTCGGGATTGGTTTCTGTCACAATGTCGTCGCGGGTGAGAGTCAGTTTGGCCAACCTCAAGCCCTCCAGAGGCTCCCAGCATAATGTTCGTCTTCACTCCCTATTTCCCTCCATAATCCCGTTGACGCCCTTTCACAGCAAAAACGTGTCGGTCGAGGTCAAGGTTCGGGCTATGGCGGCACCTCCGGTCGCGGTCACAAAGGCCAGAAAGCGCGTACGGGATCCAGTCTCAGGGCCGGTTTCGAGGGTGGTCAGACTCCTATAACCAAGCTGTTCCCCAAGAGAGGCTTCATCAACCAGTGCGTGTCCCTTCTTGCCCATCGTCCGTCCACACCTAACGAAGAGCCTTGTTTCGTAGAAACCAGAAGACTTGGGCACCCGTCAACCTCGACCGAGTACAACACTGGATAAGCCAAGGTCGCCTGACTTCCTCACCAGAGAACCCAATCACAGCCCGCGAACTCTTGTTGAGTGGGTGTGTCCATAATGTCCATGACGGAATCAAACTTTTGGGTGATGTGAGCGCTCTTCTCTCATGTCTCCGAATATCTTGTGACACAGCTGCTTCTAGGGTGCGAGCGAGTTCAAAACACCCATTTACGTCGTCGCCTCGAGGGCCAGCAAGAGCGCCATCTCAGCAATAGAAGGCGCGGGAGGCAAAGTCGTCTGCAAGTATTACAATGACCTGGCACTTCGGGACTGTGTCAAGGGACGAACGGACAGAGTCAGTGCTGCGCCAACTCGCAGGGAGGATATTGGTGAGTCCCAGTTCTGCTTTACCCCCCGACCGTCTTTCTCAACGCTCGTTGTAGTCTGGTATGGATTGGACAGGAACCGCGGTTTCATGTCGCCCGTGACACTCAAGAAACTCGGCGATATGCCCTTCATCGAAGAACGATGGAAGACCTTGGCCCAACAGCTCGGTGTTTGGCGGCAACAAAACTTCATTCCTCTCAAGAAATAGACTTTCTGCTTTGTTTTGCTACCGCACCTGTATATTCCACCCTAGCTCGTTAATTAATTACCAGTATCCATCCTATCCGGTGATATGCTACGTCTGTCAGGTGAACGCGACCCCGAAGGACTGCGAGAAAGGTATCTCGAGCCAGCACTGGAACGTGAACGCGAGCGTGAGCGGCCACGCGAGATGTTGCTTCCAGGACTGGACGCCGCGCTTCTGGCTTTGCTTGCACTGCGACTACGGCTCCTTCCTCTGCTGGGACTTTTGCTTCGGCTTCTACTTCTTTTGCTCCGACTAGACGTTTGGCTTTCGGCATCGCTCTGGTCGCTCTTGCCTTCCATGGCGTCCAGCAGGCGACTTTTGCGCGGCCCAATGTCACCATTTTCTTCAAGAACCTGCCGTTTAGGCAAACGAGGCAATATGAGGTCACACACCCTCTCCTCGGACAGTAGAGAATAAACAAATTCGTCAATGAACGTTAACGAATATCCAGCTGTAGAGTATTCAGTAAATAGCATGCAAAAGCAGGAGACAGACGACAAGACATACCCATATTCCGTAGCCGTAGCTTGCGGAAGTCTTTCAGTAGCGGTTCCAAGAGCTCGTACACCTCGACGGCTTCGAATGTCATTCGAATGTACAATGAAGCTAGTGCACGTAGATATCTGAATATAGAAATTAGTCAGAAGTGTACAGGCAGAAAGAGATAGCCGAGACCTACTTGAATTCGTCTGCCCTAAGGTATTCAACCAGAATTTCCTTCTCTGGCTGGATCTGGAGGAGCTTCAGCAGCAAGCACAGAAACTCTGTTGGTCGTTGATTGCCATAGACACCTCCGATATATTTCAATTCGAGCGCCTTGTCGATGATGGTTTCAGCTGCACAAATTGAGTACGCTGACAGTCCACGATGCACAAGTAGGGGGCACCTGTAAGAGCAAAGCAGTGTTCCTTCCAGAAAGTTGACTCGTAGATACGGCTTCGTATGACAGTCTCGACTAGGGACTAGACCGACTGGTCAGTTTAAACACACCCGGGGAATATCTGAGTCCGTGCCTGTGGGTTCTGGCCGTGGATGGCCTTTGCACCTGTAACGGTTGTGTTCGCCATGAGGGGAAGGAGTTAGGACGCGTTGTTTGGCCTTATTGTGGCCCAATCACATAAATTAACGAAACATTACAAAAACGAGGAGAAACAATGGGTCTCTGTCTACTCTACCGACGAGTGCATATCGTGTCTTAGATACAAGAGCCTTGAGCCCTACAACACGTCCGTCCACTATCAAAAAATGCATGCAGTCGAGAAAATGCGTCAGCCTTGAGCCAACCTATCGATACCCTAAAACCCGTTCTGCGTAGTCTGTAACAGATTCGAAGCCAGATTCTTTCGAATAGAGAAGAAAGAGATATCTCCACGTCACTGCTATCGAGCAGCCGTTCGGAGTGATGTACAGGACGGAGACGTCCATTCATATAATACATGAACAAAACAATGCATCAAAGCCAATAGGTCATTCATGGTGTTCAGCGTTTGGCACCAGTTCTTCGTGTTGGCAATTTGCGGATTTGGCGGGCTCCACCAGCTCCGGCAGGAGCCTGCGGCGGTGCGGCCCCAATAGTGAAGAGTGGGCCTGGAGCACCCGTTGACGTCGAGGGCGTAAGAAGTGCAGGGGCGCTGAAGGGAGACGAAGGAGCTTGTCCAAATGCTGGAGATGGTGCTCCAAACCCTGTGGTGGCAGGCGGAAGTCCAACAGTGGAACCTGCAGGCGAGGCCGGCTGTGAGCCGAAAGCGAATGGTGAGGTCGATGCTGGCAAGGGTGCATGGAATGAAAATGGTGACGCTTGATTGAATGTGGACGGGCTGCTTGGAGCAGAGGAGACTGGTCCAGTCGCAAATGGGTTGGGCGGGGGATTGGCACCAAACGAGAAGGGGGCAGTTGTAGTCGTGGGTGTCGCTGAGCTGCTAAACGGGAAGCCTCCACCTGTACTTGGGCGCTGGCCTTCACCACCCGTGGATTTACTCGGGCCAAAGCTGAACGGTGCTGCAACCGACGTGGGCGTGGCGGCAGGAGTTGTACCAAAAGCAAATGGCTTCGCTTCCTCTGTTACTTTAGCGGGAGAGAATGGATTGGCAGTCGGTGCACCGAAAGTGAACGGGGAGGGTGGTGCTGCCACAGGCGACGCAGTCCCTTGAGCGGGAGCCCCAAAGAGGCTCGATGCGGTTGTTGTGTTTCCAAAGGCAAAGCTGAGCGTTGGTTTGGCGTTCGCCTGAACCTCACGAGTAGGGCTTTCTTCCATCCTGAATTCCTGGTCATTGTTCTTCGGAGGAGTGACTGGCCGCTCGGCGGGGTTTGCGACCACAGGACTACCGAAAGAAAAGGCATTGCCCGATGTGGTAGTGCTGTTGTTTCCTGGACCACCAAATGCGAAAGGTATAGGAGGTGTAGCTACAGGGGTTGCTGTTGGTGTAAACGAGAAGCCGCTAGCAGTCGTCCCATTGGTCTGAGGAGGTGTGGCAGGAGTGGTTCCAAAAGCAAAAGGCGTAGGTGTCGTCGATGTTGCTGGCTTTGGGTCGGCAACCTTCTCAGATGAACCAAACGAAACTCCAATTGACGTCGCCGGCTTCGACTCGGCAGTCTTTTCAGGCGCGCCAAAGGAAAAGCCACCGCCACCACCGAACAGAGGTTTGGGCGCTTCAATAGTGGGAGCGGAGCTGAACGATGATTTTGAAGCCTCCTTGTCCGGTGCAGTCCCAAAGAGAGGCTTGGGGGGCTCCGCCGCTGTCGTCTGGGATGGCGTTGCAAATGAAAACGCGCTGGTACTACCGTTCGTGGTGACAGGTGGTGGGNCCCCGTTCACAACAGGCTTGCTTGCATCAGTGGCGCCAAAAATATTGATTGGTTTCGGTGCCTCTGCTTTTGCGTCCTTGTCTTTCCCCTGGGTGGTCGTGGTTCCAAATCCACTGAATAATAGTGGTGCAGCCTGTGCAGTTTCCGCAGGCTTCAATTCACCAATCGAAGGGGTGGAGACAGTAATGGCAGGGGGTGCATTATTGTTTTCGGTAGGCTTGCCGGCGGGTTTACCAAAGGAAAATCCTGCAGAACTGGTTGCTGAAGGGACAGACGCTCCTGCAAACGAAAATGGAACACTGCTCGAAGTAGACGGCGCGGATGTTGAAGGTATTGAGAACAACGGGGCAGCAGCTGGTGGTTGGGGCGTTGACTTCGGTGCCTCGCTCCCCTTCCCTTTCTCCTGCTTGTCGCCCTCCCAGAAGGGATTGTCCTTATCGTTTGCTGGAGCCTCGCTTGCTCCGGGCTTGGAGCCGGCAATGCTTGAGCCAAAAAAGTTGGGTATCCCAATGGTGCCCTCCTTGCCCGATGAAGATGATGCATTCGTTCCAAACGACATAGGAGGAGTCGCAGGCAAGTTGAGAGGCTTAGAACCAAGAGTCGACTTCGCGAAAAAGTTGGGAACTGCAGGGGAGGCCGCAATCTTGCTGACTTCGGGCACCTTGACTTCGGGATCTTTTGAATCAAGAGCATTACCAAGTGGAGGGGCATCAGCCAATGAGCGGAAGGGCTTCGGCGCTCCAAAAGACCCTTCAGCGGCGAGCTCGGAATTCTCCTTGCGGGAAATCGACGACTCTAATTTGCTGAACTCTGATTTGTTGGACTCCAAAGGCTTGCCAAACGAAAAAGGGAGATTTGAAATTGGAGGTTCTTTAGCGTTTGTCAGATCGTTCTTCAGCGGAGTGGCCTAAAAGATTGTTAATGAACGGTTCGAGTTTGGCAATCGAAAGCCACGAACCTCAGGTTTGGAAAAGGAGAAGCTAGACGGTAACTGGAAGGAGGGTAACTTTTTGGAAGCCTCCTCGATCATTGCCTGCTCCCTGCGCCTTCCTTCTTCATCCCCATCCATCGAGTCATCTCCCTCTTCGTCATACACCGCAGAGAATTTGAGTCGCGTTCGCGAGACCGTTGGCCGAGCGGTGTGGTTTCGAGACTGTTTGATTCTACCGACACGGAGGGAGGAAGTGCTGGGTAGTTCAGGAGTGCCCGCAGAGGCAACTGTAAACCAATCTGACTTCAAAGGCGGGGCAAGTTTATCCTGCACTGCAGGTCGCAACTCTGGCTTTGGGGGCTCAGCGGTCTCAGGAGTCTCGTCAATGTCAATATCCTCCTCTTGCTTTCGCCGGGCTAGAAGTTTCTTCATACCTCCCTCTCCTGCATAAGGCTTCCCTTCGTTCGCCTTTGGAGATTGATGCGAACCGCTGGCTATCTTGCGGTCATCGTTCATCAAAACTAGCCTGGATGTGCGACGAGATTTGAACATGTCTGGGATTGCAGCGGCAGAACTTGAGGGATTCGCAGACCGCATGCGAGTTGGCACCAACGGAGTCTTGTAGATGTCTAATTCTTGCAGAGCCTTTTCAACAGGTACGGAGCCTGCCCGACCTAGAAGGCATTCAGTCGATGCAAGTGAAAAGATTTAGATGTTACTTACGGTCCTTGGGGTCGAGAGGGATGGAGGATCCGAATAGCAAAGAGCTGTGCTGGCGAGTTGGTGAATGACTCTGAAATTTTGTAAGTACCTTCTCCTCATCCAACCGACAGATACTCACAGATCGCACAGTTTCCGCGAGATTTCCCAGAGTTGGAACAGCCTGGGGTTCCGGTTGAGCGGGTGGAGCGCGGACGAAGGTGGGTTTTGACATGAGAGTGGAGAGGGGTGGTGGCTCAGATACCTCTCGCTGGGGCTGGGGCGTAAGAGAAGACCGCATACGGAACGACGGGCGACCAGCGAGAGGCACAGCCGGCATGGAACGTTCCCTGGTCAAGGGCACCGGGGCGTAGTCCATGACCACATCATGCATTGAGGTTTCGCGGCGAAGTTGACCCATGGGAGGGTCGATGGACATTGTACGCCCAAGGGGAATGGGCGACAAGGTAGAGCGAGAGACGTTAGGTCTGCCATTACGGGGAGGATTTAACATGCGGGCGGAGGCTGAAGATGAACGAGCGATGGGGGCAGGGGTCCTGCGTTTTGGGAAAGGCTGAAAAGCAGCGGCGGGAGGATCGAGATACGCCGAGCGAGTGGGCTGGGGCGGGCTGCTGACCCTCATACGCTTGCTACTGCGGGCGAGGTGGTCGTCGTCGTCGGAAACCGCCCTGCTGGGCTCCGAGACGAGCTGCTCACGCCTACGCTTGCCCTTTTGATCATCGTGGTCGGTCCCGGCCAGCCAAGTCAATGGGGCAGAGACGATGTTCTTGATGGCGCCAAAGATAGAAGAGTTCGGGCGGGCGACCCTGGGGGCGGTTGAGCTGCTCGTGGACGACGCCATCGACGGCGAGCAGAAGAAAAGCAACGACGCAAACAGGAAGCCCGCCACACGCCGTGATGCTGAACGTGATCGTGACAGGCGTGACACTGTCACGCTGATGACTTCATTCGCTGGTGGTTGTTCTGGCCGAACTCGTTCCTAGTACCCATGCTCCGCTCAGTGCTGAGGCGCAGGTGTCTTTCCACCGTTCCAGACAACGCAAGGGACGCATGGCTCTTTGTTGACTCTGTCTTTCCGATCCAGCTCGCAGCCTGGGAGTGCGTACATTGGCCCTCTTACACAACAGCTACTAAATCAGCCTCGAGCTAGTCCGCGGCATTTCATTGGGCTCTCTCGACAAGAATACCTTCTCAGCTCCCTTCAGTCCCAGCTAGCCAAGGTCACAGAACACGATTTCAAAGTTCTGGATTTAAAACCCTACCCCAAGGATGGTGGAGTCTACGTTCATTTCTCATACGCCCCTGCAGTAAACCAAGAAGACGTGCTCCAAAATATTGAACGCGTCGTCCAGGGCCACGTTGACAAGGCCGGGGGCTTTCCCAGCTGGTCAGGCCTCGGCAGCGGAAGGGCATGGCTCGTGCAGGGATCCCCATGGAGAGAAGTAAGCATAGCAATCTTCGAAACGAATGATTCCGCCTCAACTCTCCCAATAGGACATGCATAGATACGCTTCCCCAATCATCAAGGTTATCTTCGACGGACCCGACGTTCAGGAGCAGAAGCTGTATGATACATTCAGGCCTTATGGCCGTATCCGAGATATCACTCTGCCGACTACTGTGCCTGCTGGAACGCCGCGCGCTGCAACTGTGACGTTCCAACGCCTCCATTCTGCTACTATTGCGCGTAATGTCCTACACGGTATTGATGTTCCCTCCCAAAACACGAATATTACACGGATACGCACCGGGTATCAGAAACCCATTCAGGCACATGCCATCCGGGACTGGATGTCAAGCCACCCCAAGATTACCCTCCCACTTCTTGTCTTTCTTTTGGGAACTCTAACATACACGGTTAGCCTTCGCTCATTGCTCCCAAAGCGCCGACTTATAATCTCTTCCTAGATTTTTGACCCTATTCGCTCCTTAATGGTTGAAGGCAAGATGCTAGACTGGTTCGACTATCAGAGTAAGCCCTTCCAAGTTTCTCCTCTGAAAAAGGTATCTCATATCACCAGAATACACTATTTATCAGTGGCTAAGAGCCAACACCGTTGCCAGACTTGGCGGTCAACGCGCACCTGACATTTCTTCCCAGAAAAGTGCCTGGAAAGAACGGTCTGATGCTTACGATTCTGTGAAAACCTATTTAACAGACAAACCCAGTAAGTATTTCTTCTGCCTCACATCTATTCTTTCAAATGCCCACCCTTCATTCTTAGGCACTATTGCCTTCATGCATGGACCTCAAGGCAGTGGGAAGACGACAATGCTGAAAGCCGTTCTTTCTGAAGAGGGCCGGTACGTCTCTTGCTAATCCTCAATGGAAATACGATGCCAATGTTTTCGCTTCAGGACTGTCCTATATATCGACTGCCGTGAACTTCAGAACCAGGCCTCTGATTCAGCCCTCGTCACTGCTTTGGCCAGGCAAACAGGCTATTGGCCTGTCTTCACGCTGTTCAACTCGATGGGGAATCTCATCGACTTGGCAAGTGTAGGGTTAATTGGGCAGAAAGGTACTCAGTTTGATCCAAGTGCCCGATCCACTTTTGCTCACAAAACATCTCTTAGCTGGTATCACTAGCTCGCTCGTAGACCAATTGAACCAAATACTAGATGTGGTCGCCAAAGGCTTGAAGGGTGTCTCGGACTCTCATCGCGCCAATTCAAGACGTAAAATCGACGCCGAACGTCGCAGGGAGGCCCTTCTAGCGCAAGAGCGTATTCTGACCGACAAGATCACTGAAGGAACATGGCACGACGGTCGCTTGGATTGTGTTGCGGGAAATGGAATCATGAGTGAGTTGGGCATTGGGGACGAGATCATGGACTCGTCGTCGGATGGCAGTATCGCTCAGCAAGACAGTGCTCTTGAAGATGCGGAAAAGCAAGGCAAACGGGAAGCCGAATCCCAGGCAGATATCGACGCGCTGAAAGCACTCCCCATCGTGGTCATTCGGAACTACTCCAGTAAGATTGGGGTGACCCGGGAAGAGCTTCTGACTATTCTTGCAAATTGGGCCGCGAGCTTGGTGGAAGGGCAGGTGAGCCTTGTGCCTTGTTGAAACTCCAGGTCCTTCAGGGCTGACCCAATTGAGTAGACTGCCCACGTCATCGTGCTCAGTGACAATCGGGAGAATTCAAGACGACTTGCCAAAGGTATGAGATGGCTTTGCTTCTGGCACACACACCTCTCTAACACTTTTAAAATGGCAGCCCTTCCTTCAAAGCCGCTTTATTCTATAGGGCTATCCGACGCAGACCCCTCCAGCTCACTGTCGTTCATGAAGCAGAAATTGAGCGATGCCGGTATCGATATAGACTTTACTAAGGAGCAAACAGCCTCCGTCGCCCGCCTTGGCGGTCGAGCCAGTGATCTGGAGAGTGTATGTTTCATTTCATGCTATCTGCATCGCGGTACTCATTCTGTTTTCGCAGCTGATTCATAAAGTTCGAAACGGTCAACGGATCGAAGACTCCGTGGAGGATATCATTAATCAAGGTGTAAGTGAGCTGCGAAAGAACGCTTTTGGGGAAGATGCCGACGATGCGAAATCTCTGGCATGGGCGAGGGAGCAAGTATGGTTTATCGTGAGCGCTCTGGCCAAACAGTCCCAGGTATGGTCTTGTCCCGGCTCCAAAACCCGTCTTACTGTTCAATAACCCAACGAATTTCATAGATTGCTTATTATGAAGTCATCTCCGACTTCCCATTCAAAGGAGATGAGACTGCATTGCGAAACATGGAGCACGCCGAATTGATTACTATCACCACTCATAGCGGTCAGTCCCTCTAATGGCAATTGAAGCTCCCTTATTGATGGCTGCATTAGGTCGCCCTTCAAGTATCAAGCCAGGGAAACCCATGTTCCGCTGGGTATTTGAGCGTCTGGTGAAAGATCCTGTGTTTCAGGCTGTTCAAGAAATCAACTTGAATGACAAGGCGATCGCGAAAGCTGAGCGCACAGTCAAGGAATGCGAAGATGAGCTCACAACCTTGGGCAATATTATGGCCGCAGAACCAAAAAGTTGGTATAGCTGGTTGGTATCCCGAAGAACTGCCTCTAGAGAACGTGCAAGATACGTGGCGGATAAGATGCTCAAAGCGGAGAAAAAGGTAGAAGCGCTGGAACGGAAAAACGAGGCTTTGAAGAGGGCGCTGGCGAATGGATTATGAGCACGTGTTTGTTCGATGACGTCAAACCTATGTAACTTTGTGCGTGTTCGGTTCGTCATATATAAAGGAGCGTGGCCTGACGCTCTTTGTCCAGGTAGTGGCTTCTTGTATCCCTAATCCTAACTCTCTCCCTCAATGGCACAACCCTTCGTTAACGCTGCTCGTGAAGAGCTCACAGAGGCTCTTTCCCTGACACAAGACGCTGTCCTCTCTGGAGCGTGGTCGTATCCTGTGCTGGGTGTCACCTATCTCGCATCGCATCCCTCGTTGTACAGGGCTGTAGGCCCCGTGGTCACCAAGGCGCTCCTCACCTCAGCTGGCATTACGATCGGAATGTTCGTTTTCACCTATCTGCCCCAGGTTGCCCTGTGTGCGATCGTGACGGGCCCGTTGGCGTTCATCCCAGCCGCTATTATGGTTTTAGCGGAGTCGTATGTTCTTGCGTCACTCGTATCGAAAGCATTCTTCCTGAGTGAAGCTCAAGACAAGATATGTGAGCCATACAATTCGTTTCCTGGAGAATCCTCTAACTTTCACGTTTCCAGTTGACGCAGTTCTTCTTCAGCAAGGCAATGCACAGCTGGTCGAAGGAGGCCGAGAAACCCAATCTTCGTCTTCAGGCATGAAGAAGTTGGGAAAATCACTGTACAAACCGCTGGATAGGTTCTCTCCGAATGGCATCGTACGCTATCTGGTTTCCCTGCCGTTAAACTCTATTCCAGTAGTGGGGACGGCTATATTCTTGGTCTACAATGGTATGTCCTATGACTCACTTTTGCAAAGCGACTGATTTAATGCTTTCTCTAGGTCGAAAACTTGGTCCTACTTTCCATGGGAGGTATTTCCAGTTGAAGGGCTTCAACTCCGGTCAGTCACAAGAGTTTGTGGCCAAACGAAAGGCCGCATATACTGCGTACGTAGCGCACTACGTGTATGATTTGGTTTCGGCTAAACTCGATACAGATTTGGGGCTACCGCTCTCACCTTGAGCTTGATACCCATTGCAGGTTTCGTATTCAGTCTCACCTCCACTATAGGCGCTGCCATATGGGCTTCTAAATTGGAGAAGGCGGGAAGTAACAGCGATTCCAGGCCAACGGAAAGTGAATGGGGGTTACAAGAAGACCGTGATCAGGTCAGAGTTGAATTGTAGTCGTGTAAACATTTGTAGAAGCTCTGGTTTCCAATGTTACGGTGTATATGTTTGTTGAGTCGAGAGGAGGATTTGATCAGAGGTGGTGTTACTAGCCGAGATCAAATAGATTCAAAGTCGCTTGCATTGAGACTCACCCATCATATGCCCCCTCCACGACGCTGTTGAGCAGCTCTCGAACACTCAGTAAACGTCGACACTGCTGCTTGGGAAGTAATGGCTCCCGACCAATCTCAGAAACAGGAGCTTGAAGCGTTCATCAACTTCTTCAAGACCTTCGAGCTGTCGCGACCCCTTACCACCGCCTCAGACCTCAACGATGGCGCCATCTTCTTCGATATACTCTCTCTCGTGTAAGCCTTCCAAGCCCTTTTGTATTCCCTGGAGTCGCTTGCTCAACCCGGAATAGAGATGACGTCTACTTCCGACAGCAACGACCTTCCTCACAACCCTCCGAAAACTGGGTCCTCCGATTCAGTGCTCTGAAGCGGTTGTATCGTCTAATGACCCAGTACTTTGCGGACATACTCCAGAAGCAGACGACCAGCATCGAAGTTCCGGATTTGCAAACTATCGCGAAAGATAGTGACGTCTCCGCGGTTCTCACCCTATGCCGTCTCACCGTCGTCATTGGCGTCCAGTGCGAGAAGAACAAGGATTTCATTGACAAGATTCAAGGTCTGAATGAAGCTGACCAGCATGTCTTAATGAAGGCAATCGAGCAAGTCATGGGGAAGATTGGGGAGGCGGGGACGTCAGAAGCCGGAGAGGCGCATAGTATGACAGAGTAAGCTTCCTTGAACATCTAAGCTTGTTTCCTGTCTCTTACCAGATATGCTCTCAGGGACGACCACTACTACCGAGTTCAATCGGAACGAAGCCGAATCTTCAATGAGAAGGAAACGTTGGAAAAGGTGTACCGTACACTGCTCGAGGAACATCGGCAGTTGCAAAGTAACTTGGACGATGTCGTTCAGGAGAAGGACGAAGCGCTTTCGCAGCTGCAAATGATGCACAGGGAAGTGGAAGGCAGCAGGAGGAGTGACAAATCGGACACGATGCTGCGTGCCGAACTGGATCGGGTGAGGGGAGAACTGTGAGTCTTCGTTCTTCTTACAGATTATGATTTGGTCAATAACGTGGACCGAGATGTCAGCCAGAAGAGCGAGGACAATTTGGCTATTGCAGAGTCTGATCTCGACAAAAACACCAACCTGGTAGCCGAATTGACTCGGAAGATCGACGAACTTCAAGAAGTTGCGGATGAAGCAGCTAAATTAAAGGACCAACTCGACGAGTATGTTGCCAAGCGACCATACAAACGTTATGCTCATATTCCTCATAGATACCGACACGCCGCAGATAAGCTGCATAAGACAGAGAACGTCATGCAGAAGTACAAGAAGAAGTTGCAAGAAAGTGCTGATCTCCGACACCAGCTCAAGGTGAGGGTCCTACCCCATTGTTTTGTTTGTAACGATATTCACTAGAATCACGTACACAGGCCATTGAACAGCAAAATTCCGACCTTGTGAACAAGAATGCGGCGTTGGAAGAGGAATACAGAAAGGTCGCCGCATTCAAACCTCTAATGGAATCCTACAAGAATCAGATTGCTGACCTCGAGGGCAAAAACTCTTCCCGAAACCAAGATATCGAGAGTTTGAAATTCGAACTGGACCAGACTAGAACGAAGCTGAAGATCAGTCAAGAAGAGAGAGCTAAGGACGCAGAGTCCCTTGAGCTCTATCAGGAGCGGGTGAAGGAACTTGAATTTGCATCCTCTCACCGGTCCACTGCTCAGGGTGGCGCTCGGAGCACTGGCCTTGCGCGTATGGCTTCTTCAGCATCGGAGGACTTCCCAGCGGTCACTCCTACCAGTCCAAACATGGAGACAGACGACGAGGTACACGGTTTGGGCGAAGAGCTCGACGATGCCATAGCAGGACGGACCACCACCGACCTCAAATTGCAAATCAAGAAGCTGCAACGAGAATTGGAGGCTCACAAGAAGAATGAAGCTGATACAAGCAGACTTCTTGTTCTAGAGAACTTGCTCGAAGACGCCAACCGTATGAAGGCGCGCTATGAAGCGGACTACCTCACTGCACACCGGGAAAAATTGATGCTTCAGCGGGACCTGGACGATATTCGAAGTGGAAAGTCGCTGGGCGATGGGTAAGGCTGTAATACGCTCTCTGGTGAGATGTCAACTCTGACTGAATTTTCGTAGGCCAGAGGCAGCAATCGCCCTCCGCCAGCGCCTAAACGAGACGGTAGAACAGCTCGAAGAACTGCGTAAGGCGCACGCCGAACTGGAGGTAAATTACGACACCATGAATAGGGAACTGACCATTGCCAAGTCAGACTGTAAGTGATTCTCGTGGGTGCTACTCTTCGAGAATCTCGTCCTAATCACCTGTTGCAGTGACTTTGGTCAACAAAGATCAACTCGACATCCTTGCATCTCTCCGGGAGTCTGTGAATGAGGACAAGGCCGAGCTAGAGGCGGATGTGGACAGATTGAAGAAGCAGAATAAAGATCTCAACGAGAAGGGCCGCATGCAACTGGAGCAGATCAACGGTCTGCTCATGGAGAAGATGAACCTGCAAACAGAAGGCATCGGCCATCGAGAAAAGCTGTTGTTGCAACGGGATCTGAAGTATGTTTCAATCTTTCAATCCAACGGTTCCCGACTAACTTGTGATTCTTTCAGCAACGAGCTCAATTCTGTCCTGCCTGGAAATGTTCCAGAGGAGTTCCGACAACGGTGGCTATCTATTCACGAAGACAATATTGCGCAGAAAGAAACCATCAAGGGCCTCAACGAGAAGCTTATCAAGGCCAAACAGGTAAGCCGCCAAACCTGGGCGGAGGATTTGAACGTAACAGTAATCCATTATTCCAGTTTATCAAACTTCAAGATAAACTCATCAAGGATGGCAATGCCGCGAATGTCTCCATCGCATCGGTAAGTGTTGGTAGGCTGTTGCGTTGACATTTTCACTCAGGTCTTTTGCAGCAAGGGGCCTTTGAGGAAGCCGAAACAGGCTTGCGGTCTCAGGTCAAACTCTTGGAGGAAGAGGTTGCCAGGGAGAAGAAGAAGCTGGCGGAATGCCAAGCAAGATATTCGAGAGAGCATGAGCTGATGCTTAGTTGCATTCATAACCTTGGGATGCGAAGTATTCGGAACCAGCTAGTGGCACCCCCAAGAGTGGAGAAGACAAGCTTCCTGGGCACGCATAGAACTGGGGTGCGTCATCTAAATTTTCATTTTCAGTGAAGGGTTTCTATTAACCTGATTTCTCTAGAATACCCATGTTCTCCGCCGTTCCTGATATGTGATCAGCATCGTTCGACCGGAATCAAGACTACCTCTTATAGATACCCACCTCAAGGCCTCTGATGTGTAGTAGTACAGTAGTATAGAATAATTTGCAACTTAAAGATGCGACAGATCCGACACGGACACCTCGGGGCGGTCATTGAAATATATAGTTGAGGGAGTCATAATGATACCAGTGGGCGCTACATATATTCCGTTAGCATTCGTTCCTTCAACATCGCATACGTTAACCATGGCCCCTCCACCCTTTTTCGAGATCGACGGCAGCACCCTAGAGGGCGGTGGGCAAATCCTGCGCAATGCAATCTCCCTATCGAGCCTTTGCAATAAACCCATCTCCATCAATAAGATTCGGCACGGGAGAGCCCAGCCTGGTTTGAAGAATCAACATCGCGTTGGTGAGAGCACTGAAACTGTCATTCTCCTGGATTTATCATTGACTAGCCTTGCCCAGGACTCCAACTTGCATCGACGATATCGTCTGGCACCCTCATAGGCGCAAAGAATGGATCCACTTCGGTCCAATACACCCCTGGCTTTATCAGCCTCCCTGGCGAATTCAGAGCGGACTCTGTCACTGCTGGCTCAGTAACACTACTCCTCCAAGTGGCACTACCTCTCCTGCTTTTTTCGAACCGGTCGCCCACTAAAATTGTCCCATCCACCTTGACTCTCCTGGGAGGCACGAACGCGACGCACGCGCCCCAAGTAGATCATACTCAAAACGTCCTCATACCCTTCTTGGAGACACACTTTGGCATCAAGGAGGGGTCTATCGTATTAGATATAAACAAGAGGGGTTACTTTCCCAAAGGCGGAGGAGAGATAGTGACAACAGTGCGCCCGCTTGCACAGGGACAAAAGCTAAAATCTTTCTCCCTACTCGAACGGGGCAAGATTAAATCCATACAAGGAATTGCCCATTACTCTAAATTGCCTAGTAGCGTCGGAAGGGAGATGATCGACGGTGCGCAGCGGGAATTACGCAGGGCAGGCTATGGCCGTGCTGAACGGGATCCAGAAGACGAACTCAACGAAGACTTGGAAAAAGAACAGAGGGTACCAGTGAACATTGAAAACCGCAGGGAATCAAACGATGTTGCGGTTGCCGGAGGGAGCGGGATCGTCCTGTGGGCGGAGTTGGAAGGAGGAGGATATATTGGAGGCAGTGCGGTTGGACGGAAGGGCCTCAATCCAGCAGCTGTAGGCAAAGAGGCTGCGGAGCTCCTGATTAAAGGTCTAGACAACGGCGGTTGCGTGGACGAATGGCTTCAAGACCAGATTATCATTTTCATGGCTTTAGCGGAAGGGACTTCCGAAGTTAACTGTGGGAGAGATGAATTGGAATTACACACCCAGTAGGCAAATTTCTTCGTCTCAAGGTGAACTAGTCCTGATAGAGCAAGTCCCACCAGAACCGCCATATGGCTTGCTGAACAGATGACGAAGGCAAAATTCGACATCGAAAAGGACTCGGCAGGGAACAACATCATTCGATGCAAAGGGATTGGATACAAGGCGGGCGGGGTCTAAAGAGCAGAAGATTGACGTCTTAATCGTTTCGTGCCAAGAGGTGTACTCAGACGTCGGTCGAGAATACTCAGAGGAAGACCGTTGGTATTAGTGTCGTAAAGATGCATAATATAGTACATGTCAGCATGGCCGAGTTCGTCCGGAACAACTGGTTTATCGGTTCCAAGACAAAAGAGACATATCACCCAATCGCCTGTAAAAAAAGATATCAGCGTCGATGGACAAGTAAGGAGAGAGCTGAAGCGAACCTAGGTTTGATGAGATGCCTAGCAGTTCCCAGAAGCCCCAGCAAAACGAATACACCAGCGGCCGCAACATAGGCCCATCCAAGGAATGGGTTCTTTCCNACCTATCCAAGTGACGGTCGAAAAGACGAAAGATTTGGTACCTTTGTATGGAATAACAGGGAAGTCTAGGGATAAAAACGTCAGAAAATAGACAAGTAAGTAAGATCGCGCGACTTACTGAGGCCAATCACGATCCTGTAGGTTCCCTTGACCATTTCTTGATCGTCATTGCGACCATAGAGCTTGGTGAAAGTGGGAAGACCGGCGGTACGCATCCAATTCTGGAAACGCTCGTCATTTCGGAGATTTGGTGGGGGATTTTGCTCAGTGTAGCCATCTGGATAGCGTTTGGCCCAGTTGGGTGGGGGCACGATAGAGGCCAGGTTGGGATAACCCTTGTCACCAATAGGAGTTGCACCGTATTTGTCGGCTTCGCCAGGCCAAGCGATCCCGCTGGCCGATAAATTATAGGTTTGCGAGGCCTCTGCCGAGTTTGCCGGGTTGAGAAGAACGGGATTCGAAAAGGTATCTATGGGACGGATTAGGTTGGAGGTGCATAAAACGAAAGGAGGACTAACCATTGAAATAAGAGTTGGCAATGAGACCGCATGGATAGATGGCAACGCCGTTGATTGAGGATAATGGCTTGCAATCACCGTTATCCAGGTCTTCAGGACTGACGAGGTTGCCCTTGAGCTGGTCGGAATTGAGACTCTTGACGTAGCGACGATGGTTTTGGTAGAAGTTGGTCAACTTGTAGTAGAAAAGGACCGAGGGTGAAAGGTTTGCTGGAATCTCGAACTCGACTATGCATTCCCTCTCCTGGGATATGTCCGTCACAGTACTGTTGTTGGAATTGTCCAGGTATGCATAGCGAGGGGGATTTGGCTTCAGGTCGCTGTCTCCAGCGGTGAGGTGATATGAGTACTTGTTGGAGGGCATGGGGGTGAACTGGAGGTTGCCCAGGGAGGTTGCTGGGAGATTCTCGCACTCTGTGTAGTCAAAGGTCATTTCGGAGACCTTCGAGGAACCCCAGATAAGAAGGCCGCCGATGGGGGCAAATAGGACGCCAATGATAAAGAGAGTGGGGAGGACGGTCTTCGGGGTGAGGATGGGCTGCCATGCCTTGAGCCGCTGCTGCTTGAAGGCGGTATCTAAAGAACGGGTAAGCGGTGAGAGGAGGGTGGAACGGGCGACATACTGGCTGGCCTCCTCCAACCCGCCTTCTCCTTCTTGTTCTCTGTTGAGTCGTTGTCGTCCGAGCCGCTGGACTGCTTGCGGTTGAAAAGGCCCATGGTGGTGGTGGAGAGGAAAACACTGCGCTTGTCAACAGCCCTGAGTAATGCCTAACCAGTGCATCACGTAATCAGCCCTACCATGGTTTCGTCCCTGCTTGTCGACGCGCTCGCCCGTCCCTCCGACCTTCTCATCGAGCTCTCCAGGGCCCCCGACGACGGCCAGGAGTTCCCCACAAGAGTCGCCAGCTACTTTGACGGCATCTTCTCCTCGCAGGATGCATTCAATGAGGTGAGTGTTGCCTTCTTGGCGCGTCGCCGGGAGCTCAACTCCGCTGCAGATCACTGTCCTCGATCTCCACACTCCCCCAGAGTCCCTGAAGTCTCGCTCCCTCGTTCGCTTTGACTGCATGATCCAGGACACGTCATGCTCGCCCGAAGTCTATCTTTCAAAGCATAGTAATGGCGACTGTGGAGGCTGGGGTCTGACCGAGCCCGACGGCGCAATCAGCAGCGACAGTTCTGTCGATTACACTCTCCTCAAAGAATGCAGTGTCGTATGGGCTGTGTCAATTCCGGGAAAAAATCACTGGTGCTCTGACGCAGGAGGTGCCAGTCGAGATACGAGCGCATCGTCGTTGTTGCCTCACAAGTATCCTCTCCATTCAACGCCCCACCTCGGCGTACAAGTCAAGGTAATCCCTTTTCTTTTTCAATGCGCTTTTCTCACCTATTATTTCAGATCTATGACCCGGCTCAGTCTGAGCCTTTGAGGGCGACAGACCTCTATTCTTTCATCGGGATACTAGGGACTGAACCGTATGTCTTACTGCGAACATCGATATAACATGTCCCTTAACTACGTGGATGTAGGTGGAGCACATCCTTGGAACCTACATCATCGGCTCCCGTTCCAACCATTCATGTCGTCTTTTCTCGCAGAATTGCACCCACCATCGTCCCGCGATTGTTCCCCGACCCATCGCTCCAGGACTCCACTATCCGTGAACAATTGATATCCTGGATAGCGCAGGAAGGACTGTCTGGGGACCAACTGGCGGCTGAATTGGTTCTCCTGTCCATCATAAGCAAAGTGTGCGTTCTTATTTTTGCAGGCGATCTATTTTTTGCTGCCAGACGCTTAGCCATACCAGGCAATCTCGTGTGCCTCCCATCCTTCCGTTGTCCCTCGCTCTCACAGGATATGGACCATCCCTTTCCCGGACACCAAAGCTGGTCCTTGTATTGTCTGAGCTAGTCCCTATGCTATCGGTCCTTCCCCTCTCCCTTGAAGTTTTGAACTCGACGCCCTTCATCCCCGAGTCAAAAGAGGAAGATCTGCACAGCGGCTGGTTGCAGTTGCCGAAAGGTTCTCTCTGTGTTGTGTCCGAAATTTCACTCGAGGAAGGCCATATCTCAGAAAAAGGTGCGAAGATTGCCCATTTATGTGCATCAACGGCTGAGACTCCACAAAGGCGTTCTCAATTTGAGAACGGTACAAGATGCCATGGCCTACCAGACTGTGGATTATGTCTTCCCTTTCAGCCGGTTCTCCTTTGAAACGGACATGCCTTTCCTTGTTCTTTCAAGTGGAAAGTCGAGCCCCTTCTTCAAGGTTGGTTTCGTCGTCGACTCGGTCTTTACGGCCATCCCTACTCACGTCTATTCAGACCCAATTACAGGTACCTGTTCAGGCTCAAACCGAAGAAAATGGAGAAGGCTTGTATGCCGCGGACGACCATAGCATTCGGTTCCCGTCGCCTGAACTCTTGAGCGAATTTCGGAAGCTTATCGGTGGGGCGAAAATTGCGAGCGTCACTCTTGACGGGACAACAGCAAACGTAAGTCTGAGCTCACCCTTCAGGAGGCGTCCTACTCATGTCCTTCTCAGTTTATCCAAGATGACTTCGTGAAGGAGCGACAGACAGCGAGTTCCAACAAGAATGCTGGGAAGACTGGAGTTGTCACGTCTGATGACTTAATCACTCGAATGATGGTGGCCAAGTATGTTTTTTTCGCTCTCAACGTTGGCGACGTTGGGGACCCTGAGAGCTGATGACTCTGGCCGTATTTCCACAGGCTTTTGGCGGCGACGTTGCACCAACCCGAGGTAACGACCGAAGTCTGGGAGCGGGCGAAGGCCCTGGATGCTCAGAGAAAGGCGCGGCTGCTGTGAGCGCTGGGCAGCGCTGGTGGCGACGATGGCGAGGACATTTGGGAAAGGATTGCGATATGTAGAGCGATAAGGTGTATTCGTAGACAATAAGAAGAGAATGCAAAAAGAACGGAGAGAGTGGTTCATGTCTTAAGCAGTGCAATCGCAGTCAGGCCGCCCTAATTGGTCCGCTTGCTCCCTGCTTCCTGCGCTCAACATCGTTCTCCACAGCGTCCGTCTGGGCTGCCCAGCAATGGCGACAACGGCCGGTCTGCCCCCGTATATGTTGCCAGGGGTGCCTGTGCACCAACCGGGACATCTGGAAGGTGATCCAACACTAGCCACCGAAATCTTGCCAGGGCCTCCGTCCCTGGTCTCCGCTCAACAGTCCGCCCAAAAACGCGATCCCAGAAAGCCTTCGACCGCGTACTCGTATCTTCCCCTTTCTGATCCAGGATCCACGTATTCTGGTATCATGCATGGGACTCTCATAGGCCACGAAGAGCCCCGCTCCAAACGCCCGAGGAACGACAAAGGGTGCGTTCCCTGGTCTCTCCCTGGACTGAATGCTCCAACTGACCCTCCTTATTCTTCTCTCCGTGTTGCTATCACCTTGGAACTCCCTTGCTCCTCTAAACCATTCACGAAACTGAACCCCGCCTTGGTCCATGCCGGGGACTGTATTCTGCCAGCAGCGCAACTGGTCGTGCCCAACGTGCTTCAGCCAGGAACCAAACCGCCATGACGCTGGCAGTCGACCACACTTCCAGCATGGAAACGCCGTCAGGTTCTGGTGCCCACCCAATCGTTTTGGACGCTGAGCCGTCCGGTTCGGCGACTGGGGATGAAGAGCCAACTCTGTCCCGCTCAAACTCGTCTCTCAACCTCCAAGACTCAACATCGCACAACTCTGCTCCGAAAGGTGGGAAGAAGGACAAGGGGAAAGGAAGGGAAGTTTGCACGCCCCCGACAGCTATGCGTGTCAAAGAGGAGCCCAAAGCTGTCCCTTTGCCTACACCGGAGCCCGCTTCCAACCTGGTGCGTTTCTGTTGGCGCACCCTGAATCAATCACTAACATGGCACTGCAGCTCAACAACAACGACCATTGCTCCTCTTGCCGATCGAACGGCGCTCTCGTCTACTGCGACGGTTGCCCTCGAGCTTTTCATTTATGGTGTTTGGACCCGCCTATGGAAAACATCGATGAGGGAGATAGTCGTTGGTTCTGCCCTGGTTGTGCCATCCGAAAGGTCTGAAATTTTCTGCATCTTCAAGAGACTCCTACTCATTCGAATTCCAGAACCCTCCTCGAAAACCTCCTCCATCTATCTTTTCGCCCCTTATTCACCTAGTACAAACATCAATTCCAGTTGAATACCAGCTCCCTGACGATGTCAGGAATTTCTTCCGCGATGGTAATCAAATCCCGCCTTTCCCATCGGCTGACTAACGTATTCGGTTCTACAGTGACCACAGGGAAGAAAGGCACATACGTCGATGCAACGGAGGTCAAACCCCCTCGCTTGAAGTACGATATACTCCTGATACGATTCCGTTCACTTACTGATTCACCCAAAAAGTCGCTTCGGTCAACAGGAGGATCGCGATCCTCATCGCCTTCGCGACAAGAACGGAGCCGCCGTTCTGTGTTTCCGGTGCGGAATGTCGGCTCTTCCAGCTGGCCTTGCATCTACGATGCCCACAACCAAGCGACCACGGCGGGCAGCTTCAAAGGCATCCACCCCTGATGGATGGAAGAGCATCCTTTCTTGCGATTATTGCGATCTACATTGGCATTTAGACTGTCTCAGCCCTCCTCTACCTGCCATGCCACTATTCAATAAGAAGTGGATGTGTCCTAATCACGCTGAACGAGTTCTTGTAAGTTCTATACCGCTTTTCTGGGCCTCGAGTCTAACGAGTGAACTTTAGCCACCGAAACGGCGTATCCCCAAGAATCACACTACCCCTATTGAAGTCACGAAGCCTCGTCAATTCAACAACGGGAATATCGAGATTGTGCACTCTGAGCCTCTTGCAGCTCAAACCAGACCTCGGGTGCAAGCGGACGAAGTTCTCATCAATGGTCGCCGCTACAGGGTCCCTGAGAGAATAGTTATCTTGGATTTTTGGAGCAAATTGAGCAGGCATGATGCAGATGAGAACAGGTGAGAATCAGGCCAGCTGGTCAAGTATGACGGCTGATAATCCATTTTTTTCTCTAGGGATATGGATACCGTGTCTGCTCTATCCTCACCGCTCACCTCTCTCAGCTCTCTCGATGATCCCGACGAATCTATGGACCCAAGCACTCCTTCCGATACTCGTGATGATATGCAGGCGGCTCAAATTCTCTTCAATTTTGCTTCGTCCGCAAAACATCAGCGGAGTAAGACAACGCCGACCGTTACTGATTACGATAACACGAATGGCGGTGCCGCATCGACTTCGGCGGCCACAACCAAAAACAATTCACCGCCGTTGGCAAAGGCCCCAAGCGATAGTGCCAGCACATCCACCCAACCAACCACCCCTGTTATTGCCATTTCCACTCGCCCTAGTCGGTCAGCGAAAAAGGCAGCATCACTGGTAGGTCACAAGGCTTGCCATCATATGTCCATGAGATCACAATGCTGATCTGTGTCCCAGAAAATCTCGAGCGCAATCACAGACCTCAATGGCATAGCAGATTCCTTGGCTGCAAGCAGAGATCAATCTGTGGTCGAAGAGGTGCCCAAGAAGCGACAGCGGGCTGTCAGAAAACAAACGGAAAAGAAGACCCAGAGTACGAGCACGCGCGAACTTCGATCACGAAGTCGGAACACCACCCAGGATAGCATCTCTAGTGTCGCCACAGAAAACAAGGTAAGCGGTTTGAAACGGTGATAAAGGGCACGTACTGATAGGAGTTCCGAAGTCGGCACCGGTGCTTCGCCTTATCGATGACAGTCTGCCTGCAGAGAGTCCAGCCTCAGTGTCAACCAACGGCAATGGAAAAACGAAGTTTCGGGCTGTTTTCGTGAAGGTGTGTGTGCACCATGCTGTTTTTGTGACTATTCTTATGAGGCAACTCCTCAGCGCGAAGAAGATGAGTCCTCTCTCAGCTTGGCGCTTTCTGGTCCAGACCAAGCCTCTAGCTCAACGACTGCTCCTCAGGTGCGTTTCGTTTTGACGATTCTGCCTGTGATATCTGACGTCTGACTCTACCACCAGGCGACACCCCGCCGTCGACAGAGTCGTCGATCTACGGTGAAGGCCACAGAGGAAGTTACGAAAGTGGATGAGAAGGAACCAAAGGAGAAGAGGGGTCGAAAGCGCAAGCTAAGGGACGACGATCTACCTGAAGTGCCCAAGAAACCATCCGCCGCTTCAAGCGACAAGAGGTCTCGACGTGATGCTGATTCTACAGTCAGCAACAGCAGGAAGAAAGCGATTGCCACGCCTTCCAAATCGACTGCTTCTGCCTCCGTGACCGCCAATGGATCCACCCCAGACTCCGTTGCAGCGACACCAATACGTCCCCCTACCACTCCTCTGGTCATTCGCCTGCCGCGAATTGGTAGCACTACCAAGCCCAATGTCAGCTCCATAGCTAACGGCAACGCAGACACTCCTAGTCGCCTATGAACTATCGATAGCTGACTTGTTTTTTGGGATTTTGTTCTGTCCATTATAATACGCGTATTACAGTAGTTTAGAAGCGCTAGATTCGCCAGTAGCCCTTAAAGACTCGCATTTAATGTAGTCTAAGTCATGCCAGTGGCGACCTTGATGTGCAGCCAATTGTTTTGCTGTTTTGGAACAGCAGATGATTGGTTTCCGCAACGCTCATCAGGGTTAACCCAAATCAAATTGCAACCATCATGCAGAATACACTTGAAAATCATGTTCAAGAGTGGTTGCGACTGGACAAGGTTCAGATCTTTCACAGCTTTCTCAGAGATTGGTTCCTAACAGCTGTGGCTTCTCTAGAATCCGGAGACGCGGGCTGAGGTGGAAAAACTATGGTCATCGCAGGATTTCACGGAGCTCGGAAAACGGATGAAGTACTGCTCCTCATACTTCGATTACCAGACAGTCTCACCAATGCCTCCCTAGTTCTAGGATAGAGTTCGGGACTGCAGGTATTCCATTCCGAATCGGGTTGCCTCTTTGGATGGACGTTAACCGGGCACCCCCAACAAGGTCTTCGGGGGAGGATGGAGGCGGGATGGGCTCGAATGAACGGTCAGAGCCTTGTTCTCCATTCCGCATGTCAGGGACGTGCTGAACTTTGTCCTTATCTTAGATCTCACTGTTATTCAAGCGTCACAGGCACGCCTCATCTATATTGGTGGCTGCTACGGGGTCGAGCTAATCCCCAATGATCAAATAGGGGCTTTGCGAGTATGTGGCCGCGAATGTGAATGAAGCCAAATCAAGGGGCATCGTCGTCGGACATGACCACCGTTATCATTCGAAGCAGTGGGCGTCTTTGACTGCAAATGTGTTTCTTCAACAAGGATTCAAGGTGTACCTCTATCAAGACCTTGTCCACACCCCGCTGTATGTCACGGCTTGTGGCTGGGGTGATTATCTCTCACCGATCCCGGTAGCGTCCCATTTGGCGTCAAGCACCTGAATGCGGCTTGTGGCGTGATGATTACTGGTTAGGCTTCAGCAAGAGTCCTTACCCAGAACAGTGTGTGCTAACTCGAAAGTCTCTTTAGCGAGTCACAACCCCAAGGTCTGGTCCAACAATTATTGGGTGCCTCCTCACTAATGCCATAGGCACAGAATGACAACGGGTACAAGGTTGGTAAATTCTTCGCGTTCATTTCAACTACTTACTCATTGATAAAACCTTTGCAGGTCTATTGGGAGAATGCCGTCCAGGTACACAAGAACCTGATCCTGTCTTTCGCTTGCTAATCCCCAAAGAGATTATTGCACCCCATGATACAGGGATTGCGAGCAGCATAGAAAAAAACCTTGAGCCAAGAGCCTCTGCTTGGGACATCAGTCCCCTAGCCTCGTCGGAACTCTGTATAGATCGCACCCAAGAAGTCAAAGACGCTTACTTTGCCGTCTTGAAATTCTCGGACCACCTACGGTGAGCGCGGGTCCTCCATGTTCATGAATTGTACCTTACGCTGTGCGTAGGAGCCTCTCCGACACGTCTGCTTTGAAGTTTGTTAATACCTCTATGCACGGCGTCAGCGATCCATTCGTCCAACAGGCATTTGAGACTTTTAACATCCCACCTTACATCCCTGTTCGAGAGCAGCAGAAACCCGACCCTGAATTCCCTACCGTGAAGTTCCCTAACCCTGAGGAGAAAGGTAAGGCACCGTTACAAAGTCGTGGCATACTGATGGAGAAACCATCCCTTCTAGGCGCTCTCGTAGGTCTCTCAATTTACGAAAGTGACGAAAAACTTAGGTTATGAGGACCTTGCACTGGCTACGGCTGATGCCAACGGTATCAACCACGTTCTCGCCCAAGATCCAGACTCAGACCGGTTCTCTGCGGCAGAAAAGCAGTGAGTCTTCTGCGTCTGTATCTACTACGAAACCTTTACGTGCTAACCATTTTCTAGGCCTTCTGGAAAATGGCATGTCTTCACTGGCGATCAGCTAGGGACACTCTTTGCCAGCTTTATCATTGAACAGTACAAGGCCAGGTCTGCCGACCTTTCAAAGGTCGCCATGGTCGCCTCAACCGTCAGCTCCAAGATGATCGAATCTATGGCGAAGATTGAGGGGTTCAAGTTCGTAGAATGTCTTACAGGTATGTTTCATCGTGATCAGGATGGAAGCTTCGATTGACCTGACGCGAAATCAGGCTTCAAATACATCGGAAACACGGGGCTCGACCTGGTGCGAGATGGATACGAAGTGCCCTTTGGTTACGAAGAGGCAATCGGATTCATGTTTGGAAGCGAAATCCGCGATAAGGACGGTGTGGCTGCTACAGTTCGTCTGGCAACTCTCTACCAAAGTGCAAGCCTTGATAGCTATTTTGTCCTCCCTTGTAGGTCTCCTTCGCAGGACTCGTTGCATCTGCGAAATCGAAAGGCCTGAACGTTCGGGAATACTTGGAGACACTATATAAGAGGTATGTTTGGCCTCTACCGCGTTTTTTTGTAGTGGCTTGCTGATGCACTGGGGCTTCAGGTATGGCTATTTCAAGAGCAACAATGGCTACTTCATTTGCAATGAGCCGCCTAAGATCGACGCAATTTTCCACCGCCTCCGCAATTTCACAGTGAGCATTACCAGTCGAGACACAAGGACGTACCTAATAGTTGCATCTAGGGACAAGAAAAGGACAGATCATATCCAGAGACCATCGGCAACTTGCCAATAACCAGCATCGTAGACCTGACTTTGGGCTATGACAGTCGATACCCACCAACGTATGAGCCGACTCTTCCCCTTTCCTCTGGCCATATGGTCCAGTTCAGAGCAGGCAGGGACGAAGATGATGCACGCCTCATCTTGACTATTCGGTAGGTCTTCAGGTCCAATGCTCTCCTCCTTGTCTAACTCTCTCATTCTGCTCAAAGGACGAGCGGAACAGAGCCAAAGGTACGTTTGTTCTCAATTTACTCAGCAGTCAAACTGGATTCTTATCTGTCCTTTAGATCAAATATTACTTGGAAGGAAGCGGATCCGATGAAGCCAAGGTTGAGGGTATCCTTGCCCGTGTGGTAGAAGAGCTCGGCAGCGTGTGGATGGAAGCTGATAAGCATGGTCTGTTGAAGCCCTAATCCGTAGATTCAGCGGCGCCACTGTTATGTCATAGCCTGAATACCCAAAATTATAGTAATGTACATGAAGGGTCATCGACTATTGCGGGTTTGCGTTTGCGTCATTTCCAAAGTGTCGTCACCATCTGTAGCCACAGCTTCCCATCCGTCTGCTGCAGATGGACGGCCACGAAGGCGAGAGAAAAGGTCTTCGAATATGGCTGGGAAATCGTTAAAAGTTGAACAGACGCAGGAACTGGAGCCGAAAATACTCACAAATTATTCTAGGCTTAGCATCCTCGTCAGCCTGGGTCAAATAATATACTGGAACCCCAGCTGCAATGAACCCGAGAACTGCTATAGCTTCTATGGGTGCTGCGATGATAGGCATACACAGCAAGAATAGTGCCACTCCACAGAAGATCAGAGGGGTGATAATCCATGTTTTATATGGTCTGCAAATGTATTAGATCCATGGCCCAGCCGAAAACAAAAAACCAAGGATAAACCACACACCTTTCTAACATTGGTTCTTTTATTCGCAGAATAACAAGGCCGAGGACTGTGAGGAAATAGAACGCCCACGAGGCGACTACAGAAAAGTTGATGAGCGACCTAAAGCCCCCACCAATGACGATGAACGCTATAGTGATAGTGGCTTGCAACAGAGTGGCATTTAAAGGGGTCTTGCGCGTCGAGTGAAGCCGCCCAAACATCGCGGGTAAATAGCGTTCCCTTCCAGCAGCGTATACAAGCCTTGAAGAGGTATAAAAGGATCCTAAAGTAGCGTTATCAGTCAAAAGTCGAAAGTAGGACGCAGAAGAAAATATTGACCGTTCAGAGCACCAAAACAGGATATAGCAACCAGCAAAGCGAAAATTGTTCCTCCCATCTTCCCCCATATTGCACGCCCGAAATCTAGAGCTACTGTATTACTCAGTGCTACCGTGTTCTGGAAACAAAATTGTGTGAGGGCCGGAGGAAGATGAACACAAAGAGGTCCTGACCTTGTCCAGAACCGCGAAATACGACAGGTTTGCGAGGAGGAAGAGGAGCTAATAAGCGAGTTCAGCCATTGGCGGTGCAGCTTTAGAGATAAAAATAGCGTACAGTCACGATGGCCATACTGGAGTGGATAGCCCGGGGTATATTCTTCTCAGGGTGGTGAATCTCTCCTCCGACATAGTTGGCCTGGTCCCAGCCATCGAATGCCCATAGCCCCGAATACAACGCAAGGGAATACGAAGATGGACTGTGGCTTGAACCCTCAAACAAGTTTCCTCGTAGAGAGCTTGAAGCCTTTCCTCGGGCCAACTGCACAATGCCCAATGTCGTAACCAATATCTGGGAAGGCAACATGAACATCAGTGCCACATGGAACAGAAGTAGAGGGGCATACGAGAGCTATGATCTTGAGGGTAGTGAATACCACAGCCACACGAGTTCCCAGCTTTCGAGCAGCAATGCATAGAATGGTTACCACCAAAACCGCTGCGACAGCGGTAAGTTTGATAGCCCACTGAGGAATATCGTCCGGTGATACCTCCTCGCGGGAATGGCTCATAAACAACCTATTAATATACTCTGCAAAAATCAGGCTGATCACAGCGTTGCCACCTGCAAGCGGAGCAGTTAATGCGAGTTCTTGAGAGTTATTTCCGGAACTCACCAGGTTTCAATGCAATGATAGCAGTCCAAGCGAAGAGGTAGGATACTAAAGGACCATAGGCATATGCAAGATACGCCTGTGCACCGCCGTTCTGTGGGATGGCGGATCCTAGTTCGGCAAAGCTGCTGGCCCCAGTCCATCCCAGGACGCCTGACGCCAGCCAGACCAACATACTTGCACCGACGCTCTGCGTATTCGCAACAACAACTCCAGGGGAGGAACTAGGGGTGCATTAGCCGGATTGGGACAAGTTTCCGCAATGGGGGGAACTGCTCACAAAATGCCGGATCCAATCTTTGCAAGAGAACGATCAGGTTAGGGCTGGAATTTAAGCGAATGTGAGCTGGAGCTCACCTGTAGCCCAACGATCAAAGCAATACCTATTCCAAAATGTTTAAATCGGCTTCCAACAGGTGATAACATTTCTCTGACCGTTTACTAGACCAATGCTCTTCTCGCCGGTGTCCTGTTGGTCAATCGCTGGCTCCGTGACGCTGGCGCTTAATGGGATCTAAACCTCACCAGATAAGCATGAATAACTTGACAATAGAACTCAAATGAGGCTCACTAGGTCTCGTTGGTAGTCAAAACCCGTCAATGAATATGACCGGCCGCTGTTCCATAGTTTCGTTGAACATTCGGTTGACAGCGCGAATACAGACGAGGGACACACCGTCCAGTGGTTCCAGGTCCCCCAGCAGGCCCGGCCGCGACTTCGAGAGCCCTTAGAGAGTCATCCGAGTCCTCAGAATGCCGCGGCGAGTGTCGCGGTGACGGGAGACGGTACTGCTGGCGTTGGGGCGAACGGAGGACCACATATTCTTCTCGGGAGGTATTGGACATTAAAGCTAAGTAACGGGCGGTGAGGTAGTCGGCCAAGGAGGCCTTGTCGGGCGGTCAGAGAGCGTCGAGAGTCGTAAGGGTCGTGGGGGATAATGACGATGGAGGTGGAAGTGGTAAAGTCGTATTTGACTGTGCTTGGCGCGAGGCGTGAAATCCAAGTCTATATTCCCTCGAGCCCCTCAAAATATATGTGACTTAATATACGGTATGACCACGTCCTCGACATAACTCTCTACTATTATCCCATACTCATTCCACCCGTGTGTCCACGCCGAGAACATCACCCCACAGAAGACCAACCCGTACAGCAATCCCGCTCCGACCTGCGCCCAAGTGTGGTACCCCAGCGACACCCTCGACACCATGATCGCGGTAGCCCAGGGAATCACAACGAGTGGTGGTAAGACCCGGGATATGATCGGATTTTGGGGAAAGGAGGGGTGGATGGGGAGCGAACGACATGCAAGGAACACATAGGCAGCCTGGAAGCTCACCACTGCAGAGTGAGTGCTCGGCATTCTGGTTGGGGGACTCGTCAGGTCCTCGTTCTCGTGGATATACGCCGCGCAAAGCGAGAGACAGTAGTGGAATAAACTCACCCGTAGCTCTTCTTCACTCTTCCCCGTCTCAAGAGAACCTCAGCCGGAGGTCGACCCTGCCTGACGAACCTCTTGACTATCTTGACTGTTATACTGCATGTCACCGCCGAGAGAGCAAAGTACGCTACTCCAGCAGACCTAGAGTATAGCACAAAGGCGGCGACGGTCCCTGTAACGATGATGTTCGCCTACTGCCCGAGTCGGTCTCAATGGTCACTGGCCGAAATCGTAGCAGAACGCTTACCCTCTCCAGAAACACTGCGAACAACGTGCTTGCCCTCTCCATCTCTTTTCGTGGGGACACAGGGTCACTGTGCAAAGCAAAAATGCCAAGGGCCAACGATGGTGAGGGTTGCGGGCAAAGCCTGTGTGCGCCTCCTGCCCGGAGTCCTCGGTTCGCGAGTATGTGGTGTTCAAATAAACAAGCGCAGCAAGTCTGCTGCGTTCAATAAATCCTCTATCCAAACTCCAGCTAACATTATACATCTCGTGGTATAGAGTCTAAGATAGAGCATTATATATACGTCCGACAACAAAATGTGAATGTCCGCAACAACAAAGCATAATGCGAGTGTGCCATAGGGGTCAAGATAGGATGCCGTAGCAGAACTCTGTAGGCCGTGGTCGATGGTATCTCATAGCATGTCCGAAGTCTTGATTGGGTATGGGTAATGCGCCTTTGAATTTACTCAATCGATATCCGTGGGCCTAGTGGTACTCCCTCAGTTTCGTTCAGTTTTGAGGATTCCTTGGTTTTAAGCGCTGGACGTGTGGGTGCCGCTAAAGATACTCAGAATACAATTTATAGAACGAAGTATGAAACATCACTCACAGTGGATTTTCGACGCGGCAAGCCCCTTGTCGAAGTCAGAGTAACAACGAAGACCGACAATGAAGGTCGAGAAAAGCAGGAGGAACGCCACGATAGCTATTGACCAGTTAGAATTAGCAGGGTCACGAGACTACCAATTCACTCACTAAAGATCGTTAGCGATGCCCTCGTAGTCGCATAAGTGGCGTCGTTTTGAGGCTGGTAGAATCGAACCAATTTGTAGACTACAAAATGCGTTAGAGATGCATTCATTTATCTGGGCCGTTCAAGCACTCACTGACTGGGAAAAGGTTGTTGGTCAGTATGAAATATAATCAAGTACGATCAAGAAAACTTACAGTAACTCAACGACGCCAACATCAGCACCAAGGAGATGGACATGATCCATTTGACCTCTCGCTGTAACGCCCAACCACAGAGAATAAGCAATATCAAAACGATAGGGATAGCCGTAACAGTAATTCCAAACTCGGCCGAGTCCTCTTGCAGCACGAGGATGAGGAGCTGCGGAAAAAGAAGAACCTCATTAGTCATGCAGGCGATGTACAACCGGCGTTTACTGACCTGCATAGTAACAGCAGCGAAGAAGAAAAAGTCGAACTTGAGCAAACAGATCATGATCTGGTAGTACTGATACATCGCTGTGTGTCGGTGGCGTCAGATGGAGATGCAACGCAACTTTCACGAAAACCTACTCTTCATTCTCGGGTTGGCGCCAACGACATGGAAGATAACCCAACTAATGGTCCTATATGAGCACCAAGGCACTGTGAGCAGAATGAGCCCACTTACCCGAATTCACCGTAAAGCACTTTGAGATAGTACCCAAGAACGACTAAAGATGCTCCGATGATGCAGGGGACAACGATTAAAAATGGTCTGACCCGATGGAACAAGGTGCCGGGACCGTCACATTGCTGCCTACTGTTATCATCAAGAAACCATCGCAGAATGCGCTACCACTCACGATAGGGTTGAAGTCAACTGCACATCGCGCAGCTGTCCTCCATACGAGAGCCGTTCTCGTCTGTTCTATTTGGACGGCAGCCATGACCATGAGAGCCATATGGAATGCTGTATTCATGGTTGAGCACCTGATTTGGCTTGAAATGGGTATGGCCTACCGGTGATTCCAAAGAGCTGGATGATGTTACGCAGCCTGAGGGCGTCGAATACCATGAGAACCTCGAATATCCTAGGCGCAAGTTAGCATGGTTACACCGATTGCACAGGGACACTGACTCTGCAAGAGCGAAAAGAGCCAGGTAGCATGGCAGAGTCTATAGGAACCAACGTCAATATCCGTTTATATGCACATACGCGTCCTTTCCCACTTTATATTTCAAGCTTTCACTGAGCTCAACGCCATCGGCGACCTAAGGAAGAGGGGCGTCAGTTCCTAACATCAAAGGGCAGTAGACAACCACGGACCATTCCAAACGTGACTCCAACCATAGTCAGCACAACGATTGCCTCTGCATATCCCTGTTAAACCATCACGAACACCCTTTTTAACTGCAGCCATGACGCACGAAGTACGACTGGAATGACGGAGACTCGGGTCAGCTGGGAAGTCATACGAAGAACGCTTGCCGAGACGACTAACCTGTCCCAAAGTAGGCCCTCTGAGCCGTGGTGCCCAGGAGCGGCTCGATAGCCATGTTGAAGGTGAAGGTGTGGGGGGAGTGGGAGGTGAAGGAAGGAAGAAGGTGTGCTCGTTCTTCTGTGCGGTGATGGCTCGTAGGTCCCTGCTGCACAGCCACCGCGTTTGGCATCTAGTTGGTCGTGACGGGTCAACAGTTCCTGTAACCCTGCTGTAACGCCTGGTAATGGAAGTGCACAACACTCAAGACGCCAGACCGCGAGGAAAGCACGTCGTGTATTAAATATGCACTAGATACACGCTGCAAACCACGTATAGTATCGCCTCCATGAACTCGGCCTGAGCCTGATACGGGCGCCCATGGCTTCGGCCCCAACCCCCTTGCTTAGGGACCGAGCGCTGATGAAACTCAATTCCTCGCCTCAGGGCCGTACGACACTTCCGGACAGCTAGCCACATGACCACCGCAGACGATCCTCGATCGCTATCAAAGTCAATCTTGGTACATTAAAAGGAGACATCATCGCGAATAGACTGCAAGACCGCCCTTGCTATATACTTCTCCTCATTCCAAAGAGAGATGATACAAGGTAACATCGCCTCAACAGTCCCATCATCATCCCTGGATTTCGCTAGCGAGGGTAATGAAGCAACCCGACTGGCGGCCTCCCCCTCTATCTTCTGACAAAGTTGGAGCAAAGTTTCTCTCCAAAGAGCCTCATTCTCGTCCGATATGGATGCGCGCTCCCCGCTGACGACTCCACGCCACACGTCCAATATAGCTTCGCTATCGGTAGTACTCTCCAGCTTCGCAGCTCCTGCAGGAAATGCATGGTAAAGTCGGAGAGCGGTGATCAACCGATACGAAGGGTGGGCGGGTGCAGGGGCAGAGTGCAGGGTCCATCCACTGTTTAAAACGTAAATTTAATATTAACATGTGGAGAGGCGCGGAGAGCTTCCTTACCCCCAGTAGCCCTCCTCTAACAACCTTTCCTTCATCCATTCCCCGAGATCTCCCTGGCTCTTGAACAAGTCTTCCACGACGGGCGATGCATCAATGTCGTTATGCTCATCGCCACGGAGTATGCCCTGTTCAGAGATGGCGCTCGAGAATCCGTATTCCACGAACAAGAACTCATTGCTATGATATCCGTAGCGCAGATAAAACTGCTCTGCAGCCCGGACAGTCTTTTGGGACGGGGACACAAGGACCATCTCTTCAGCCGCATTCTTTGAAGGTGCCATATCCCAAATGTCTGCCGAAAAGGCTCGCGGGATCATACTTGGCTCAACGGAAGAATGGTTGGCAAAGTCGAGGATGGGACATAAAGTCAAATTGTCCGGATCCGACTTGGTCTCCTTGATGCGATAATAGATGCAGCGTGTGTTCACTAGCCTCAGCAAAGTATGAGACATCACGGCGGAAGGTAAGTTTATAGTGAGTTCGCTTACCGTTCAGCCAGGCCCACAGATAATCATCGTCCACAGACTCCGGATCGGAGAGCAAACGTTGTGCATTAGGATTAGTCGCAGTCTTCAGGACATCCGGTCTTTTGCGCTAACGTTCCGTCAAGCCGTAATACAATGCAAAACGAGGCGACGAACCAGATAAGAGCGAACGCGTTCCCAGTCCGCCTGGAAAGTATTTGCAATGCGTTCAAGATCCCGTTTCACGAACGGGGTAAGCTGGTCCAGTAGCCAGATCCCCGGAGAGTCAGCACCGCGCCGTCGTTTCCAGTACCAAGCCAGTGGGTGTGTGTCGAAGTTTACGGGAAGGACGGAGATGTAGGGTCCAAAGAGAGGGTCCAAAGAAGACTTCCCCGCACTCGGACGATGGAGCAGCAAATGAAGGGAGATGATCTGCACACTGCTCAATTGGGGGTTGGCTTTTTGGTAATGAGGAGCAAGTGTAATCGAGTTGAGCAGCGCAGCTGCTGGAATTGTCAACAACGGGGTCGATGGTGGTAGGTCCTTCAACGCAAACAGGCCGTATCCTGACCGGATATCTAAGCGTTGACCCACGGGGAAAACGGACGAAGCTTACCGAATTCAACAGCCCGGGCTTCCGAATGAACATGATGAGCAAGGTCGGTGCCATGGTCGGCTAGCCAAGCGAGGAGGGGGCGCCAACCAGGATGGTGGTCGTGCATCGGAAGAGAGAGATAGGGTGACAACATGCTGAGCTCCGATCACGCTTGCATTGCATCAGGCACATGTACATCCCGATTATCATTAAGCGTTGTATTTAAAGTCAATTATCTCCACTGCTCTTATCTGCTCCCCACCATGTCTGTCTTCAACGCCTCTCGTCTCCTCAACAAGACCGTCCTCGTTACCGGTGCTAGCAGTGGCATCGGAGCTGTACGTACATCCCGATCTCGCGACAGGGGCTGCATCTGATCAAACACGTCCAGGCAACGGCAGTCCTCTTCGCAAAGGTCAGAATCAACGACCCACGTATCTGATAACTTTACTCAAAACCACGCGTAAAAAGGGTGGTGCCAACGTTATCCTTCTCGCGCGTCGGACAGAAGCCCTCGCCAAGGTTCACGAACAGTGCCGAACTGCCCACCAAGCATCCGGGCTGCAGGAAGGTGGCAAATTCGCCGCTATTCCTCTCGACGTGTCAGACAGGAGTCAAGTCGAATCTCTATGGGACAAGGTGCCTTCAGAGCTCCGCGACGTCGACATCCTGGGTAAGTCACTCGCCCGACAACTTCCTGGTGCCAACCTCAACCTCGTTCACTGATCACACAGTTAACAACGCCGGATTCGTTTTCGGAGTCGAACATGTGGGGGACATCGCACCAGACGACTACGAAAAGATGTTCCAGACAAACGTCTTTGGTTTAGTAGCAATGACCCAGCTGCTCGTCAAAGGTTAGTCACTACCAGCCCATGCAATCCAACTCTAAACTGTGCTCGTGTGCCCTAGAATTCAAAAAGAAGAACAGCGGCCATATAATCAACCTCGGCTCCATTGCAGGCAGGGAACCCTACGCTGGTGGCAGCATCTACACCGCAACCAAACACGCCGTCCGAGCCTTCACCGGATCCCTGCTACGCGAACTCGTCAACACCCCCATCCGGGTGACCGAGATTGACCCTGGCATGGTCGAAACCGAATTCTCAGTTGTCCGGTATCGTGGAGACGAAGGCGCTGCAAAGAATGTATACACTGGTTTGCAACCTCGTAAGTCCTTCTTTCCATCAACACGTCCCTGCTGCTTCGAATTGACATATATGCACCTTCAGTCGTTGGTGAAGATATTGCGGAGGAGATCGTCTGGGCAGCTGCACGCCCACCACACGTCAACATCGCCGAGGTCCTCATCTTCCCTGTGAACCAGGCCAGTGCAGGTATCAAGTACACGGGCAATTAATCCCCGCAGGTATGGGTGTGGTTGAGCCAACAAAGCAAATGACCTGTACATGAGGATCCAATCAATACAGAAATTAAGATAATACGTTAGAAATCGTTAAATCGTCGGACATCGTGGTGGTGATTATGATTTGGCCTTCTTGCTCCTAGAACGCGTCTTGGGAACCTCGACCTCTTCCACCACCGGCTCTGGCACAAGTTCGCCCTCATAGACAAACTTCTTGACGACGATATTCTGGGAGGCTAGGTCTGAAAGTGGACTATCCGCCTCAAGGTTGCCCAGGGTGTCGAGCCGTAGAGCCTAATCGCCAAATTAGAAAGATCAAATGAAAGTGAAAAAAAATGTGGTATACGCACCTTGGCCGTAGGCGCCAAACAGCCTTTCAAACTTCTGTGCTCCTTCGTCAATTGACGATCTCCCAAAACCACCTCATCCAAGTAGACAGTCGTAAACAATCCCCTATCCCACTTCACCCTCCTCTTGGCTTCATCCATCTCAACCTCTTCCAATCCACCTTCCGTCAACTTCATGCGCTTAAAGGCACGGTGTGGCGTCTCATAATCCTCATCTTCTCCAGCCCCTCTCGTGTGCCTCATCTTCTGCTCCTTCTCCAGACTGGGCAACTCATCCACATCCGACGAATACCCTTCATTATCACTCTCATCCATCTCCAAATCACTCTCCCCCAACATCTCCCCACTCCTCCTCGCCCTCCTCTTCGCTCTCTCCGTCCTCTGCTCAGCCTGCTCCTCCAACTGCCTCTGCGCAATCGTCTTAATCTTCACCATCGGACTCTCCGGCCTCGCCCCATCCTTCTTAATCACCTCCAACTCCAACTTGGCCGAAAGGTAATGCTGGTTCCGCACAGTATTGGTCATCGTAAGTTGCTTCAGCGCAGTAACACTCATTTCCGAGTACGCGTCCGTAAACACGAACCGAGGACCCTGAGAAGCCTTGCGTCGAGAACTCGTCGCTCTCGGCTCAGCACCAGTAGCCGCACAGTCAACCGTCGCCTTTCGCAACCGCGTAGTCCTTCTGACACCCTGGATCGGCTGGGGGATTTCTGAAGGGTGGAGCGTCTCGATGGGTGGGGTTTCTGTGGGAGGGTCGATTTGGATAACCGGTATTGATGGTACTGGCACGGGAGGTGGTGCTGGAGGCGAAAGTGGCCGAACAAGAGGCTGCGTCGGAGGATCTTCTTTCATTGGCGAGCCCAAGTCTAACCCCCCATCGACAGGCATGGGGGCAACTTCGATATGAGCGGCTTCAGCCTCTCCATGAGTTTGCGTAGGTTCCTTATTGAATATCATTTGTGCTGTAGGTTGAGCAGGCTGGATAGGCTGTTGAGCTTGAGGAACCGGAGGAGGTGGAGGGGCAACTGGCGCAGGCGGAGGTACAGGGTCCACAACCTTTCGAATCCGAAGCGTAGGCTGGATAATTTTCTTAGCAGCCGCGGTTGCCCTGACTCTACTTGTAGATGCGGCAGTTGCAGTCGTTGCCAAAGAAGGGGCCTGTCGTGACGAAGGCATGCGGCTTTTCACTGGCGAAGGTATTTTATCTGGACTACGCTTACGCTTCGCGGCGCTTGGAATAGACGAAGGTAGATTTGTGGCAGAGGCAGCCGGTGCAACAGAACGTGTAGTAGCAGCCGTCTCCTTACCCTTACCCTTTGCCAAAGAAGTGCTTGTACTAGATGCAAGTCCACGACTAGCAACCTTGAGATGGATGAGTGTCGGGTCCAACTGCGAAAAACCAGTTACAACGTACCATTCTCGTTGTGCTCGGCTTCGATAAATCAACTTTCCGGATACTGCTTGGCTTCGGTGCCGGGGCCGGAGCGGGTGCAGGAGTTTGCTTTGTAGGTTTGGCAGCCGTAGGTGGTCGTGAATAAGGTTTTGCTCCAATCCTTGGAATCCGACTGGAGACCTGCTTCAGGTTAGATTTGACGGGGCTGGAAATAGAGGCAGACTCCTTCGACGTATCCTTGTCAGAAGACGTGGAGGCTGAAGGAGGCTTCTCGGCTGCAACGAGAGGGAATGGCAATTTGGACGGCCGTGCACTGGCGGCGGAGGACGATGCAATACTGTGGGAGGATACAGCATGCACCCCCAAAGCTGTCCGTTGCGCTATTGAAGATATCCCAATTTGGCCGCTAGTGCTAGCGGTTGACGCTTGCGGTTCTTGAGACCGACCACGAACAGGGCTGCCGATGCGGATAGCCGGTTTTGCCGAAGCGGGAGCTTGTGCAGGCTGCTCTGAGACCAAAACACGCCGGGCTGGTGTTTGTGGAAGACCAGGAAGTGTTGACTGAGGCTTGAATCCCATCTGAGATGCTTTCAAGGGCGAAAGCTGACCAGACTCAAGAGCCTGCTCTATAGGAATTCTACGCGCTGGTGTAGCGGTCGCATCTTGAGCTGAAACTTGAAGTCTGAGTTTCGAGGGGGACGGGGTCGCCATTGGTCGGATTGGGGCTGAAGGACGCGTGGGTGTAGACGGTTGTGGATCTGACGGAGGAGCGGGAGCGGGAGAAGGTGGAGCAGCGAATACAGAGAATGTTTGCATTCCTTGCGATGATACTGGCTCGCCATTTGAAAGGGCCGGCTCTTCTGCATTCAGTTGCAAAGGGGTCGTATCCGTGAATGAAGGAATCAGTTCTGTCAACAAGTTGGATGTTGTGGGCGACAAGGATCCCACTTCGCGACTAAAAACCAAAGGGCTCCTGGACCGACTGCGTTCGCGGGTTCGTGGAGTACCTGTTGTAGAGTTGGGTTGGATGGGCAAAAGGACGTTCTCGGGAGTTACATCATCACTTTCATCTTGAGAATTGTCAACGACCAGGTCGAATTTTGGCTTCTTTTTCTTCGGCGAGCGTGAGGATGGTCGAGGCGTACCCTGAGGGGTGCCAAAGATGACTGGAGCCACACTCTTCCTAGGCGACCGTCTCAAAGGTTGTGTTGGTGGAGTGGAAGGTGGTGAAAGACCATTTGTTTCGGGTGCTAAATTCGGGTGAGGCAGCGCGAGTTCCGTTTCCGGCTCATCCACCGTTGGTGCTATAGGTGCCTCCGACGTGGACGGGTCGACTGGAGAGTCAGAGGGTGAAGGAAGGAGCATAGCCTCGACAGCAGAAATGGCAGAGTCGGGAGGGTTCGCGTTGTCGTCCTGTGGCTTGATGACAAAAGGTATTTCCAAAGCGGAAACCGAGTCGAAAGTAATCAAGTCTTGTTGCGGTGAAGGACTGCTTGGAACGGGATCCTCAACGTCCATATGCGAATCGGTGGGTTGTGGAGGTGTTGGGCTTGGAGACGCTGGAGGTATTTCCGGTGGAGCCAACGCATCTTCAGCAGGCAAGTCCTGGTCGTTATCATTCGCATCTGCTTCTGTGAGTTCGGTGGGTAACGTGTCTTCGTTTGGCAGAGGGCTTGGCGGCGGAGAGGGGTTATCCATGGCTCTCGATATCCTAAGAGCCAGAGCAGACGATGGCTCTGCGGAAGGAGGTCATTGAATAAAGCGTCGACCCGAAATTTTTTCAGACGCACCATCATCGACATAATCCGCGCTGAAGGGTATATCTGTGTCCAAAGTGAGGAGCCCTTCAACATCTGCACCGCCGACCAGCTCTTCGACACGTTCCACATCCTCCGAGTCTTCCTGCTCAGTCTCCTTGTCGGTATCGATCACGTCTGGCTGGAGTGTTGGGGATTGTGAATCCTGAGGTTCAGGATTGGAGGGAAGGGGTGGCTGTGGATCGTCTACGGTCGCAATTTTATGTTCCGGGGCTGCGAAAGACCCAAAATGAATACTGGCGTATTCCGCATTGTATCTATCCTCGTCCGAGATTGATTGCAACGGAGGAGGGCTTTGCAAGGCGGCCTCCATGTTGAAAAGGGTGGTCGCCTGACTTGGCGGAACGAAAGGTGGTTCGCGAAATGACACAAGATATTAGGGTGTAAGGACGAGGCTGTAGGGCATAAAGCGTCGCCAATGCCGAGCAGAGGACAGGGCCCGGCTGGGGGTGTCGAGCGTAATGGTTCTGGGAAACGATTGTTTTGGCAGGCGACATCGCGACCAACGAAACACGCCCCCCACGTGACACAACACCCGCAAGTTCGAACCCAGCGAGGCGCAATGTTTTCTCGTGACCCCCGTCTCGCCGAAGACATCGGCTAGATTAAAACAACACGACGCCACCTCATGTTTGGGAGATAGCGATCAAGATGAAATCAGCGACCGGGTCACTGGCGGAAAGAAAGACAAGTCCAAGTTGGACAACTGGACCCAGGGCGACAACCTGCTATATTTGTGTGGACTTGGCTCTGATGCCTTCTCGACAGCAGAGTAGCCATATGTGGAGGCTTCTAGGACCGACCCAGATTTCGGAAGCAGAATAGAGAAAGCAAAACGCCACCGCACGTACTTGTGGACCGTAGTTTGGTGGGCGAGGATATTAGCTGGGCCGGATTTAGCATAGCGCGCGACATGTTAGGAAGTGAGATGCCATCCGAGTCGGAAGTGGATAATACCCGGCCCGGGATGCAGTTGCCCGTGTTTCTTGGAGTACTCCGTGCCGCCTCTAGTCCTCGGACATATGTAATGAGCCGCCCACTCTACCTCCGCAGAATATAATCGAGCAGACTGCGCCTTGCTCTGCGTTATCGCTGCCATGGGTGCCCTTCTCTCGGTCCAAGCCCCAGCCATCACACAGACCCACCTCCCTACCGTTCATTTCGCCGAGAAACCGGCCCTTCTGCCAGTCAAGAAACAGACAGAAACAGATGGCACAGACCTGCTCTCGCTTCAGGAACTACTAGAAACCCGGTGCCCGTCCTTATTCACCGAATTCAAGCCTCTCTGGTGGCTATTCAAGTGAGCCCCGCTCTGTGCACTTGCACGAGTCCCCGTACCGACCCCGTTTGCAGTGGTCATCTCCAAACCATCTACTGTGTCCTCGGCGACTTTTCCAACCGCGACCATATGACCTATCGTCGGTATGTTTCTCCCTCTTCACCACATCACATCTCAACTCAATCTGACGCCTTTCAGCACATACTTGCGCGTGGCGGATGGTGGCACTCTGTAAGAACCAATCGGACTACCCTATTCCTGCTTTCCTTTAACCTCAGCGAACAGCGGCCTCGATTTCGCCCCCGTTGATCAATCTTCTGTCAAAGAAGACGCTCCCATAGTGGTGGTCCAGCATGGACTTACGGGAGGTATAGTCCGTCCTCGTTTCAATCGATAGTACCTTTTCCGCTGACAATCGCATCCAGGATCCTATGAACCCTATGTCAGAGCAGTATTAAGCCACGCATGCGCACCCGTCGAAAAGGGAGGTTTGGGCTATCGTGCTGTCGTGATCAACTTTAGAGGCTGTAAGTCGCAGTATCTCATCTACGAACGTTGCCTATTTTAATACTGGCCACGCAGGTGCAGGAGTGCCTCTCACAAGCTATCGCCTCTATTCTGCCGGTCACACCGACGATACTCGAAATGCACTAGCCTACATCCACCATCAATTCCCCAAGGCCCGTCTCCTTGGCCTCGGTTTCTCCTTGGGATCCAACGTGCTCACAAGATACCTTGGAGAAGAAGGTGCTCAAACACGACTCCAGTCAGTCTGTGCTCTAGCATGCGTATGTAGAGTTTTCTCCGCTAGATCCTTCCTTACTGATCTAGACTATCCCCAAAGCCATGGGACTTGAAAGCCAACAATCACGGGTCGGTACTCCCTCGCCTTCTCCCTCCAACCGCTCCTTCTAACTCCTCACAATTAGTCTTCTCACTTCCTTCCTTGGGAAGCACATTTACTCAAAAGGAATGGGCGGCAATCTTCAGAATCTCCTCAAAAAGCATATCGACTCACTTACGGGAGACCCAACGCATCATGTGGCCATAGCCGCAAAGACGGCCGTCGGCCTCAGCAACCCGACACTAGCAGATTTCGATCAAGAGTTTACGAGGATCGCAGGAGGCCCACCCCCACATTTCCCGTTCCCCAGTTCTGATGATTACTATGTCTGGGGTTCGAGCGATAAGATGATCCCAGATATCACCGTTCCTTTCCTTTCTATCAATGCAGACGATGATCCTGTGGTACGCCATGTGCCAATGCACGGTGGAGAAAACGGATCAGTAGTCATGGTTCTCACAAAACGAGGAGGCCATCTCGGCTGGTTCAAAGCAGGCGATGGCTTCGTTGACAGATGGACGACTCGGCCGATCCTCGAATGGCTTAAACTTATGGGTGAGGACCTTGCCCCCTCAGCTGATTCGTCGAGAGCTCCGAAATTATTTGTGGACGAAGAAGGGTGGCTCCGGGAAGAAGGCCGACCGCACTTGGGATGCAAAGAACTATCGGAAACGGTTGTAGAAGGTAATAGTGGAGAAGCTGGGATCTTGCAAGGTCTCTGAAATCATGCATTGGGACTTTTTGACGGACTGTAGAATTTGGATTCAATCACACGCATCACCTTGTAGCAATAGAACAATACTCATGGAAGCTACATACATACATAGACTTATTTAATTTAATCGCTATCACTGAACGTGATACCTTCGTCTTGCTCTTCCTCTTCTCGTGTTCGCTCGTACTGGCTGATGTCGACAGAAACCGTGCCCTCCTCGATAAGGGCCTCATCTTGGGTATCGAGATTTTTATTACGTTCAAACAGTTGCCGTCCTAACAGTCACCCATAAACGCGTTGCTCTTCCACGCACAAAAGAATACGCACCCGATAATCTCTGCTGCGCCTTTTTGTACTCTTCGCGCTCCTTCGCCGTTAGCCCTTTAAGCTTCTCATCTTCCTCCTGCGCTTTCTTCGAACCCATTTCCTTGTCAAACTTGGCCTTCCACGCTCTGAATGACTCCAATGTAACAGGAGTCCCGCGTGTTTTAGCTTCCTCTTCCTACGGCAGAATCAGCAATTGAATAACGGAGTGCGTGGGAGGTGGATCATACCTCTAGCGCTAACCGCTCCAACTCCTTCTCGATCCTGTCCTGCTCTTGTTTCTTAGATCGGGAGAGCTTGGACAGCTGTTCACGGAGATGCGACACGAGGGTAAACGTCATCGCCATTCCCAGATTTTCTTCACCCTAGGCAAGTTAGGCTTGAGCACGGGGTCTCCTCTCGAGCCCACACCCGTAAATAAACTCACAATCGCCAGTAAATCTTGGATTAGAGCACCGATCTCGCTCTCTGTGAGTTCTCCGTCGACAACGGCCAGTTCGATTTCTGGCAAGACATCCGGGTATGCCTCAGGATAGTTCACTGATAACAAAAGCTTTACTGCGAGGGCGCCCGGCCGGTGAAAGGAATGTTGCGTTAGAGGACTCGTGTATGGACTGAGGTGAAAATTGAATGTTAGCTTACTCGTCGGATATCCTTCCAGAGGGTCATCCTCTTCGGCCTCGATATCAAGTGCGGTATCAGATATTCCTTGACAATATGATCCTCAGTCGAAGGGGTAAGGGAGAAGTGATGGCCGATTACACGAACTCTGGAGTTCTGTTGGATAGATCGATTCTAGGACCTGAGGTAAAACAGGGAAGGAGAATAGGGAGACGGTGAAAGAGGAGCTGGCTAACCTCCAGCTCTTCCAAAAGCGCCTCTGAAACCATGACCGCTGTCGAGGATGAGAGTTTAGTGATGACATTGACCGCCAATCAGAGTTCACTTTGAGCGTCACGTGAACATTTGAAATCCTTCCGTGCTTTCACCTTCTCCGTTGTTGGCAACTCTGAGCTCGACGACGCCCGCCATGTTCTCCAACAGACTCTTCCACGCATGTTCGTCTGTCGCTAAAGCCGTCTCCGCACGGCCTACATTCATCTACGCCTCCACCTTCCGAGCCATGGGAACACAACCGCCGTCCCGGATCCAAGACGAACTCGCGGTTCTGCAGAAGCACACGGAGAACGCAAAGTCCTCTTCGCTCGGCATAGAGGACCTATGGAGGCATCAGTCAAGCGACGCCCTCGAGGATGCTAAGAGGTTCCCCCCTGCGCATGCTTACTCCGGTGCGTCATACATTGGAGAGAATACGACCTATGACTCAAGTTCTGTCGTCAGGTCGAAGTGTACCAGTTCATTCAGGCAAGGTTGCCGAGGCCATTCGCTCCCTCGACGGCATTCTTGGTCGCAACAGATTCCGATATCAACTTAGGCTGCAGGAGCGTCACGAGAAGAGGGGCGAAAAGCTCCGTAGATTGAGGAGCGAACGGTGGAGAAAGCAGTTTGCGGCGGAGGTGCGTTTGTCATTTCACAGTCTTCTGTTTCCGATTATAACGCGTTTTATCCTGCCTCAGGTTCGAAAAAAGGTTCAGTTGGTCACAAAAATCCGCAACAGAGGAGCTTAATATCCATCTATCTATCTACCTTTCACTTTAATATATTTTTACTTCAGGCAGGGGAAGCCCTACGCCAACGAAACATGACCATGTCCGGATCCGGACCTTGGTGGCAAAATGGTCCATCGTGTTGTATCAACCTAGTTCCGTCAATACTGAAGTTACTCCAGTAATTTGGTACAGTCCCTTTTTCTGTTTGCCGACTGGTTTCAAACGTCCATAAACCCAAGGCCCTGACTATTCGAGCCCCACGCGCAGTAGCGATATCGGGAAACAGCTGGCTGATGATGTTCACCCGCGCTGGAGGACGAAGCCCCGTCCGAACCCAGAATAACTTGAGAGCTTCTCGGTGCCACTAGACACGGTGACACCAACCCCAGTGTATCTTCTTTACGTGAAAGCATATACGTGGAGAGGTTGGGGACGCACACGTCCGACGACTGAGAAATCTCGCGAACACTGAGGTCGGAGCATATCTCGAAAGTGCGCAGGAAATGGCAAGTGGGGAGCTAGTTCGGTATCTTAAAAGAGTTCAGGGATCGGCACGTTCCGATCGCCTCACTCGTATGGTGCTGTCCCATGCCCCACGATGCAGAACGCCGTTGGGTTGCCTGCAGGCAACGCCTTTTAAAAGCGCCCTCGTCCCCAGCAGTTAGCGTCATGTTCCTATCGCTATAATATTCCCCTCTCCGTAGCCTTTTAGACTTCGTCTTTCTCTTTTCTGGTCAACGCCATGTGTCACAACGTGCGTCCGCGTTCATCCGTTCCCCCCTCATGCTGCGCTGACGCTTTCCGCTGTCCAGATCATCGACGGACGCTACCACACCCAGTGCTTGCACTTTGTCGAGATGGCGACGCGCACCGTCGACTGCCTGAAGGGTGACTGCTTGTTCAGCACTCGCCATGCGCACCCAGTTGGTACGCACGCATCTCCTGTCCCCCGACCTTTTCTCCCGACCCTTACGGACTGGTGTTTTTTCTCCTTAGGCTGCCGCAACTCGCAGTGTATTCGGTTGATGGCATTGCCAGTTAAGAACCCAATTCGGATCAGCCCTGCACAGTGCCCGAATTGCATCCACAACAAAAAATTGGGCGGGTTCCTCACACCCCAACCAACCAAGTAGATGATTCGCTTTTGCTATTTAATGCTTAAGCTTCGACTTTCACACAAGACTCGGCTGCGCCGAACATTTACTCTTGGGGCTTTCGTGCTTTCTTGGTTTCCTTGGATATCCTAGGTGTCTTATAATGTCAGGTTAATCTATTGTACTGTATTTATTTTGCAGCTTGTACTTAATCTTCCCGTAGGCTCGTAGGTACATACTTATGTTCCCTTGTAGAAATATGAACGTTATGACTTAGGCGCTTGGCCTTGTTCCCACTTCGGGGTTGCTTGTTGCCTGACTTGGTTTCCCACCATAAGCGCCTCTTCTTCTTGAGCGCGTTGGCGACGGCCTTATACTTTCCTCACAAGAAAAAACAAAGGAGCCCATACAGCTCTTCAGATAAATATGCCTCTTGTCGAAGGTGTTTCGTTGACTGGTTCCACCTCTTCTCCCTTCACCCAACACTCCCTCCTTCTTCATCATGTCTTTCATTTTCAGGCTCCAACCCAACGGTGTCCCTAGTTTGCGCGAGTATACGACAAAGGCCACTCTTCCATCGCTGCAATATGAGCAGTATGACTCCATCCTCCCTCCACCTGGACATGTTAGCCACCAGAACCACTTGACGATTCGACCAGAGGCTTATCGGCGACTGGAAATTATGCATGGAATACCGGATTCGGTGTGGACGAACATGGGAGTCTGTCAGTTCGAACTCATCCCTTGTACACACATGCCTGGACTGACTCTGGCTCCTTCGCCACTTACCCTGCAGGCCTCGACCTACTCCTACCATCCACCCATCTCCGAACGAACTCCGCCACAGGTGACGGGCTCACCATTCCAACGCCTCTTCCCAAGGACTTCCCCGACTACCTCGAGGCACGTCCGGACCACATCCATAGGTGCGCAACTCTTCCTGTCTCTACATTAGGTGGAAGGAAATATCTGAACCACGTTTGATCCCTCAGAGTCATCCCATGGATCGATCGACTGCCGTTCGCAACCGTCAAACGCATTCTACACCTGTCCTTACCGGAAACGAGCGACTGGGCATTCCGCCCTGCGGCCCAGTCCCATATCGAACTGGACCCCGAACTATTCTGCTACTACACGTGGTCCCCGCGCACAGCTCCCTCCGATCCTTCAGTCGCGAAAGCTATGGAGAGGAAGAGGGTGCTGGTTGCTATCCAGCCTCCATGGGTATTGACATTGCGGGATTTGGAGCAATTCGCGGACTCTCCTTCTGTAAGTATTTCCTTCTCTTTCCATCTACGCCTTCGGTGCTAACTGATTGGTTATGATAGTTCCCTCCCTTCGCTGTACCTGGAAATGACTTCCCTTCGTACTCTTCCAAGGACCGTCTATGGGCCAAGGTGAGCCAGACGGCTTTATTCTCCAACGAGGACTCATCCCGTTGCTCACGACTTTATCAGGTGTGGGACGCTTGTGTACGAGAGAAGATACACTTCTTCGTCTTGACTTCATACACCCACTGGGTCTTCGGATTCTTCAGCAAAGGTAATCTTCCTTGACGCAACCTCACTTTATTACAAGTATTGACTGAATATTCCAGGCTACACACAGGCATGGGTCACCAGTGTCCTCGACTTCGACTCCAAATCCCCCACAATCATCGAAGCTCTCACTTACTGGGTCGCATCTGCGATGGGCCGCCCAGGAGGCATCTTACCTCCCAAGGTGGGTTTCGAAATTGATCCAAATTCTATCCAAAGACCTTCCACGGCCTACGATCTTCTTGCCTACGGCGGAGCTGAAGTTATCATGGCACTTTGTATGCTATAATCGATCGGAACGAGTAAAAAAAAAAACCCCAAAACAAGAAGCTCATTCGCTTTTTTCTTATCGTCCGTAGGTATTCGCAGCCCATTCTTCGAACCCGTTGAAACTCCCTCAACCTAATCGATACGAGTGTGTAGTTTTCGACGACGACTCGGATTCCGATTGGGGCGGGAGCAGTATTGGTGAGTTCGACCTACTAGTACCCTCGCAATCACGCTGCTCGCACCGGTGCTAATTCATTCATTGTTGTGTCCCAAATGAACAGCAACTGACGAGTCCTCTGCCGGAGTCTGTCCGACCGTCCTCACTTCCACCGATGGTGGCGTCCTTGAAAGAAATATATACAGTCCGAGCAAGAAGAACACGTTCCCTCTCATCCAGAACTGGCTGGAGGAGAAAGAGAAGGCCCAGCAGATGATCGATCCAACAGACGATCACGACCCAACGGAACGATATTGGCAAGACCCGATAGAGCAGTCCCCCTTTGTCTGGGAAGTCCTTCAAAGCACTTATCAAGCAAACGGAACGCCAGTCCAAGGTCAACTCCCGTGCGTTGGCGAGTGGTTGCATTGATATCGCAATTATTATAACTGTACATGTTTCATCCATATGCATGCCATTGTAGCGATAGTATAGTATACCCACTACTGTATCAATATCAAGAACTTTGTGACGAAGGTGCAGCTTCGGGGCTATGTCCGCCATGAGTCGAGCTTGGTGTTCTCCCGAGTGACTCTTCCGCTGAGTTTTGACTCTGGTTTGTCGATTGTGTGACAGTGGGGATAATTTGTCCAACGGGAACGAATAAACGGGGACGGGGGGAAAGATTGCTCGGTGGTGGGACCTATAGTACCTTTGAGATGAAAATGAACAAGGAGAAAATTGGTCTTACTGACGGCTACGATGGGTGATATCCATGGATAACTACTTTCGATGTCTTGGGCTGAATAAAATTCCAGAATAATACCGAGGGCATCTAATTGATGGTGGCAATTAGCTCGCAATTTAGACCTCAGAAGATTGGCACACCAACCCGCGACGGCCACGAGTTCATTATCGTTGAACGCATAGCGTTCCACAACTACGCGAGTGGCATCTGGTGACGGGGGTTTATGTGATGGTGGAGTTGGTAAGTGAGACGCGGGCGATGTGGCCGAGATTCGTGCATCTAATGAAGGCGAGTTCGGACCGTCGAAGATTCGTTGCGCAAGAACATAACAGGTCGTAGCAATTATTCTCGGAGGGTATAACACACAGAGCGGTGTTCGGTAGCTGCAGAACGGGGTTAAGTGCTGATGGAACGAACGATAAGAACGGACTCACGAGTCGTGGGCCAAGCTCCACGCGAACTCCTGGACGGAGGACGGGCTACCGTAAGACTCGAAGAGGTCCACGAGTTCGGCATGTGGACTTTCGACAAAGAAGTCAAAGCACAGCGCCTCTAGCAGGACCTCTTCTGTCAAAAGGATGGCTGAGCTGCGTTCATTAACTTCCTGCACGATCGCACCATGTGAGCAATTAAAGAGGCAAAAATGAAAACCGCGGCGGGAACTACCTGACTATCTTCCGGGATTTGCTTTGGATCTGGAAGGTTCGCCACCTTGGCCTGATACACTCTGGCCACATCAATCAGTTTGCGTCCGCACTCCTCAGTCTTTGTTGCAAGAAAAATACACGTCGCGGCGACATCCTACCGGTAAACGTGTGAGATGACATGAAATGAAGAAGGGGCAACCAAGACCGACCTGACGATGAAACTCTTCCAATGAATATCTCATGTAGAACCTATGAAACCAGGTTGCAGCGGTACATAAGGCAGAAGTTGGCCTGAAATGGCGATATATGAGCTTGGCGAGCAAAGACCAGGGCTATATACATACAGCTGCAGCGACGACCCGAGACGGAATAGAAACTCAATACCTCGTGCTCTGTCATAGAGCTCCTTGTGCAAAGAGCAGGAAGAGGGGGTATTCAGGAGCTGGTCGAAGTTGAAGTACCATTGAGAGGAGTGTATTGAGTCCATGATGGAGTCGGACGGCTACAGTAGCAGGCAGGTACAGCAGACCGACGTTGTCGTATCGGAGCAACCTGCAAACCTTCAGTCCAACCCCCTTCCTCTTTCGGCCTCTTGATCGGAGATTCTCGAACGCTTACGTCATTGAGACAAGCTGAGGATGGATCCCAGTCGCGCGCTCGTGGACTTGCCATGGCCTCTGCAATGCGGAAATCATACTATGAGGACCTCATCCAGAGCTATCGACGACACCGCAGGAGCAGTAGTCATTTATGCACATTACCCGCCCCATTTATTCTCGTTATCAACTCCTTTTTGACGCCCTGCGCCAATGTCATGGATGTCGAGCACTCAATGTTTCCACCTTCCGCATTCTGAATCTGCGCACAAAAAATATGGCCTATCTTGCCGATGAAGGGTGGCAAGTCTGCGTTCTAGCCCTCGGATCTTCCCTTCTCTTGCCACATGAAATCTCGGTAAAAATGGCAACGTTGCGGCGTGCAGCTGCCAAAGCCACTTGTCGGTCCCCTCCTGGTCCGTACGAAACGTGCGATAAACGATTGCTTCTACTGAGCGAGTAGACGCACTACTGGGCTTACCCCTTCGAGGAAACATTCATATCACCGATCAACCGTGCTATGGGATAGTCGATTTGCTTGGTCGCCCTCTGTCATGATCAGCTGAGCATGCATGATGCTTCCGGTCTCCCTTGGACCGAGCCTTCTCTGCCTTTGCGCGACCGAGTCCAGTTTCTTCTCCCGGCACGACTCTGAACAACTACCGTTTTAATCATCGGTTTCACCCCTTCACGAAATTCGTAACGCATCTCCCTTTGCTTATCATTGTTCGCGGGAGTGTTTTTTCCCATCTCCCGAGAACTGGGGCCCTTGGGAATATTATGCCCGGTCGAATGGTCTGCAGCATTTTTGAGAGAGAGAGAGCGCTCGAGGAGAGCATGCCGGAGTCGGGGTTAACAAATGCTCGAGGCTGCAGCATGGCATTCTCAGCCACCACCACAACGCCTTTTCCCCCGTCTCCCCCCTAACGGAGCTTCTTTTTCGTCCTCCCTTCCGGGATTTATCTCCTGTACGTTTTGCCAAAACACGTAATTATTGATCATCCGGGCCCTTTATGACGCAGAATGGTAAAGTTTCAAAAGGTATATGCACAAATATCCCAAAAGTAAGTACAATCAGGAGCAATAAACAAAAAAATTCTATGTCTAGAAAAAAGAAGCTCTGGGAAACAACATCATGGCGCGCGCAGCCCACATCGTGTGCACCCCCAAACCCGTCCAACCCAGCGCGCAAATTAGCGAATACATAATCTATGGAGCCCCTCCCCGACCGGCACCTCCTCCAGGAATCCCTCCAGCGGCTTGACAATTGGGGCAAGGCCTGGGCAGCGAGCGATCTGCGGACAAGAAGTGAAAAAGAGTTAAGATAGATACTCCAACGAAAGAAGGGTGATATTCCTTACTGATCTGCTCGGGGAACTGGCGGCTGAGTAGCGTTTACGGAAACAAACATAGTTGTCGTCAGCTCGTGTTGTTCGATCAAAGAAGAGCAAATCGCAAACACATACTATTGCCAACAAGTGGTTCTGCATTCCGGTCCGCAATTTTCAGGATGCGCGGTGCTGAATCGACAAAAACGATCATCACATTGGACCTTTTTAACGAACGTCGATCAGGGTACGATTCTCTCTTGTCACAAGGAGCCGCGTACCATTTGGTCGGGCTAATACAAAATTACAGGTGGCGTCAAGCATTGACCGTCGGAAAAGGTTAATAACTTAAATGCTTACCAGACGATAGCTGTGGCCACAAGGGGTGTAAGTGTCTTGAATCCTTTTGATCGGAAAGATGTCAACAGGATGATTCCAAAGGTAGAAAACCTCGGGCAACGAACTGGCGCCAGCGACACATAGCAAGGATGGGTGATAAAGTTTGGGGTGTGATGTGGGCGATAGAAGGAAGGCGTGGAACGAAAATGCGAGAAGCAGGGTTTGGAGGAGAGACTGGGATTGGAACTCTGGTTGTGGTGAGCACCCCCCATCTTGCCCTGACTTTATAATTTGGCGGTTCGTTCGCCGCAGGAGGAGCCATTCCAGTGGAAGCTGATCTCAATCTTTCGGACCGCTTCGTTGGGCTAGCTTAGGGAGCGATAATGAAGTTGTCGCGACGCATTGTTCAATTGGCCCCGAAATGGAACCTCGCCAGAGGACCTTTATGGACCACTATGTCCCCATCACGATCTGGCCCAAATTGTCAAATATCTTCACAGCCTATGTTAGCGTCGTTAAAAAGTCTAAACCCAAAAACACAGACCGTCACCTGAATCCTGTGTGCCTTCAATGATCTCGTCTATTTTCTAACGGAGAACGAGGAGTCACTGGCCGAAATTGGGGAGTAAAATGCCTTGGCCTCTCAGTCAGGCGCGTGGTTATGATGAAATGTGTGGAATGTCGTCATGCTAGTGGAGGCCTTGAGCTACACCAAGCCTGAATCGAGAGGGGTGTCAGTATGCTACTATCTTGGATTCATATCCAACGACTGGGCCTCGCCAGATTATAGGTTTCATGATGTTGAAAGAGAAAGCAAGAGAATGTTCATCTAAACTCTTGTGGTAACTTTTGTGCCGGACATGACGCACCACTATCTCATCTCATTGAACCGACCAAGGGTCTGGCCTTTATCGTCGGAGAGGGAGAGGGCAGATAATCAGTAATCGCGTAAATCTCATCGCGAATGGGCCGGGAAAGTAGAGCTCACGAGACTAAATTTATACACATGCAGAATGTTGTACAGACGCCGATTTTGCATACTCCGATTCCGTTTCTCTATCCAGCGAACATGCCAACAAGGTATTGGCTGACGCCCTCGGGAGTTAAACTTCCCACATCAGAAAATACGAGCGAAATGAGATCAGGTCTATAGGGAGACAATCAACTCATATCCGGGGAATAATAGGCCAGAACGCGCTGCCTGCAGGCATTGCTGTAATCATACCTAGTGTAATCCACATGAGGATTGTTCTCCGAGATTTGTTCTTGGGTGATTCTGGCGGGAGCAGTGGGAGGGGATTGTGGGTCGGTGGTAGTGTTGGGAGGTCTGCTGACCGAAGCGGAACGTGCAGGCCGAACAGGGCGCAAAAATGAAAGGATTTTGGAGTTATGACTGGGAAGATCATATTGCGATAGCGGGAAAAGACGGTGGAATTTGTAGCTAATAAAGGTGACGGATATGAATTTTTATCGATGAAACCTTGAGCGCGAACTCACCTTTCCGCAAGGGCATAGAAGGGCTTGTTGGCAGCACGAGCGATGATGGCGATCTGATTGCTGCCCACAGCATTGACAAGACCTCCGCTCTCGACAACAGCCTCCGACCCTACCAGGACAAAGTCGACCTTGTCCATGACGTATGCCACAGCAGAATCCAAGATGACACTGCAGGGAACACCGGCCGCGATCAGGGCTTCGGCAGTTTTGAGGCTGAGATTAAGATGTGAGACAGTGGGTACGGAGGTATACCGGGGCGAGGGCGGAAAGGACGCACCCGAGACCTCGAGGACGGGCTTCTGTCACGAAGACTGGGGACGAGGAAGATAAATGGCAGGTGCGAGCCACTGGACACGATTGGCCATACCTGATATGCGTTTACGTTGGTGAGCCAGAAGAAGAGTTTGCATAACGACTCTGGAATAAGAGTGGGTCAGGATCTGATAGAGCAGATTAGCGAAAACCACGAAAGAGGAGATGGAACAGCCAAGAAGAACACACGACAGAACCGTCCTTTATGAAACCAACGGCAAGCTCTGCAATTTTGCTTCGATAAGTCAATGCTTCTTCCGCATACTTTCGTCCTTGTCGGATAAGCTCTCTTTTGAGATCGGTAAAGTTCTATGAGAAGACAAGTGGGTGGCTGGGAGGGGCGAGGGACAGGCGATAACGAGACATACGGCCGAGTCATGAGGAAACAAGGTTACAAACTCGATGAAGAGCTCGCAGCCAGCACTGACGCCGATGGAGTTTGAGACCCGGGACTTGAGGGATTTTTCGCCCTCATGGAGGGCGTTGACGAGCTCGAACATGGTCCCAGCTGCAGCGGGGTCATTGGAGGCTGGAGGAGAGGCGAGAAGGGACGGCACCATCGGAGTTTTCGATCAGGTCGGTGAGGGCGATGATGGCTGCGAGAGGAATGGCGATCTCTTCATTTTCGAGGATGCGGTTGAAGGACTGGTAGATGTCGAACATGATGGGAAGAAGGAAATGACGTTTGGGTATATTTTATCCGATCAGGCGCAACGCAGGCGTGGGCGTTGTCGAGCCCGCGCTGGGTGACGACTGCCGGGGCGGTATCAAGGGTGGTGCCGGGGGTGGAACAAGGAAACAAGGGGCGACGTGCTCGACGACGGACGGACGGGGAAAGAGGAATATATAAACGTTGTGGGTGTGTGAATTGTTGTCGGGGAGATTACACGTGTAATCTNGACCGACGCCCATCGCCCGATTAATGCATCGCCGTGTCCGATACAAATACCACCCATCTCTTCTTCCCCTCATTTTCTCCCCACGCCCTGCCCCTCCGTCGTCCCCGTCGCCCCGCCCGAGCATGCAGCCCAGAACAGAGGTCGTCTTCTCCAGCGACGTCGCCAACATGGACGTCTGGGCCCAGCGCACAAATATCCCGCTCACCACCGCAGAGGCCCTCGGGGCGACCTATGCCCGTGCCCACCGTTGGTTCCAGTCGCTGCGCCAAAGCCTCGTCCGCGACCATGGCTGGACAGACTCGCCCTCGCCCGACCACCGTATGCTCTTTTCGCTCGAGACGTCCTCGATATGGCGCTCCTCGGTCGGCCTCCCAGCCGGCCCCAAGCATCAGCTCTACCTCCCCGTCCATGCCAGTTCCTTTTTCTCGCCCGAGCGCAGGGTCCAGTGGGAGATGGTCTTCCACAGCGACATCTTCGAGTCCGTCCGGAAAATATGCCCTCCCATCACCGACATCCTCTATCTCATCCAATGCCTTTTGACCGGGCTTGTCACCGTAGCCTTTGAGGAGCACCTGCCCCAGGGCATCTACCGAACAAGCCGAGGTCTCCCACCCGTGGCGTGGGTCAACGAAAACGAAGCCGCCCTCACTGAAATCTTCGGCGTCTCGCACTTCAAGGCGCTGCGAAAAGCCTGCAGCGATACAAAAGCCTCCTACATGCTCGCAATTTCGCGCTGAGGCTTGCCCCGGACCTTTCTCTTTCTCCGCCTCCATCTGCTGTCTTGCTCGCTTTCTGAATTCCTCTGTGCATTGCTGTTTTTCAATACCTGTAGATCCTTATAGTGCTTTCCACCATTGTCGCAAGTTCTCTGCATTAACTTAAATTTCTTTCGCACTCTTATCCACACTGCATATAATACGACCTCGCCCGATCTGTCCATGTATCCACCAGCTGCTTGACCTGTCACCTTACATAGTATTGTACATTCTGCCCGCCGTAATGCCCAAGCCAGCTCCTGAGCTGACATTTGCTAAACCGTCGCGGCGTCTATTGCCTTGGGCGACGACCGCTCCATCACGCGCCCACCTTTTCTTCCCATCTCATCATGTCCGCCACCCCAGACAAGGTCGTGCTCTGCCAGAGCTCTTCATGTCCCAACGGCAACCCTCCGTCGCGCCTCGAGTGTCCTTCCTGCAACAAGTGCGTCGGGCGATGTTATCAGACGACGACGGCTAATCCAGAACTGGACTAGGCTCGGAATTCGCGGTTCCTTCTTCTGCGGACAGGAATGCTTCAAAGCCGGATGTGCGTCGTAGAATAGCTGACATGTCTCCAAAGTTTATTGACGATGCGTCCAGGGGTGCGCATACACGGCATGGCAACGAAAACCATCACAAAATTTCTGACATGGGCTACAGAAAACCCACAAAATCATCCATGATCTAGCGAAACCTGGCAGCAATCTCTCTCTGCTCCCAGGTACCAACTCCAAGCAATTGTTCTTTCTACGCCACCGCCGCTCACTGATTCACTCTCATCGCAGACGGGGTCTACAATCCGTTTCCCAACATACAATTTTCTGGAACCGTGCACCCATGGTATCCTCTCTCGCCCAAACGACCCGTTCCAGACCACATCCCTCGGCCAGACTATGCTGTTCATGGTGCGCGTCTCCATGCTGCGCTCACGGACCCATGACTCACTCTGCGTGATGCGTGAATAGGAAAGCCGCTTTCTGAGCTCAAGCTAGCAGGCCAGCCACCTCGGATCCTCTCTCCCGAAGAGCAGGAGAAAATGCGTACCGTATGCCGGGTGCGTAGTCAATCTCCATTATTTTCAACCTGCGGGCGCTGGTGCTCACTCATCTCCTACTCCCTGTTAATCCTTTGACTTGCTCTTTCTTGCCTTTATCTGGATCATACTCAGCTTGCGAGAGAAGTCTTGGACCTTGCCGCAGCCGCCGTCCGACCTGGCATCACGACAGACGAGATTGACGAGATCGTCCACAACGCTTGCATAGAACGAAACTCCTATCCATCACCCCTCAACTACCGGAACTTTCCAAAATCCGTGTGCACGTTTGTATCCCTCTTTCACCTTATCGAGTGTCTCTTTGACTGATACACGATGCTCGGGCCTAGGTCCGTGAATGAGGTCATTTGTCATGGTATTCCGGACAAACGCCCCCCTGCGAGAGGGGGACATAATTAACATTGGCAAGTTCCGCCCACCCTTTCTCTTTGTTCTTACCAAACTAATGCATGACTTACCTTCTGTGTAGACATTAGTCTCTATTTCGAGGGCACGTACAATTGTCTGGGGCACTCATCATTCCATTCAACTCATTGTGTGTGTGTAGGCTACCACGCAGACCTGAACGAAACCTACCCAGTTGGCAAGATAGATGACGAATCCGAAAAGCTCATTCGAACGACACGAGAATGTCTAGACGCAGCCATCAAGCTTTGCAAGCCTGGAGCGTTATTCAGGGATCTTGGTAAAGCAATGTACGTGCTGCCGCTGCTCCTGTGCTTTCAATCGAATCTCGATGAAATGAATGGATCACTCTATGAATGAACGGGAAACTGGCCGACTAACATGCATTGTCTTCATCTAGTGAACCAATTGCCAAGGCTAATGGGTGCTCCGTCGTCCGAACCTACACGGGGCACGGCATTAATGACTTATTCCATTCCACCCCCAACATCCCCCATTATGCAAAGAATAAGGCCGTAGGGTCTATGAAGGCCGGAATGGTGGGTCGTGAAAACCATATTATTCTCCTCATTTCACCTAACCGCGTTTCATGCATTTCCCTATCATAAGGTCTTCACCATCGAACCGGTACGGTGATTCCTAAACGCCCTTAAATGAACACAGCACTCATATTTCACTCCCCGCGCAGATGATAAACCTGGGACCAAACTGGGGGGACATGCACTGGCCTGACAACTGGACCGCTACCACAGTTGATGGTAAAAGGAGCGCCCAGTTCGAAGACACTCTCTTGTACGCCGAAATTTTTTCATTCACCTCGTTTGATGTAAAATTAATGAACTTCTTTCCCAAGAATTACTGAAACCGGGGTCGAAATCCTCACCGCAGGTGCCAGGCATGCCTCCAACAGCAACTGATGCTGCCCCCGAGTCATCGTCGTAAACCAGAAAGACGAATTTACATCCCCATCCGTACCCCCCGTAGATCACAAAGCCAAGATCGCAGGTTATTGTATATACATCAGGTAACAAATCGTATCGTGCGTCCAGAAAGAATAAAACAAGAAAATCCTTTCGGAAGTTGGAAAAGAGTTACAATGACCGTCCAATAATACGAGCCCGGGTGACATTCAAGCCTTTTTGGAGTGAGAAATCTCCTCGTTCAGATCCTGGGTTGCTTCAGAAAACGGTTCAGTACGGTCCACCTCGGCGATTCGCTGAACGGGCACACCATCAGACAAGCTCGGGCGACGAGCACGATGGGTACCAGTCGTATGTCTATTGGCAAGGTTCGAGTCGTCGTTATCAGCGACGGCCGTGCTGAGAGCTTCCGGGGCCTTCGTAGCCGGAGTGAGAGCTTGCATCCGCAACCGCTGAAGGTCAGCATACGAGCTGTTTCGACTGCGACTTTTGGTGGCGGAATGGTGCTCATCAACGATGCCGACCACGTTGTCATAGTCCCCAGCGTCCTCGTCTTCAGACCCTTCAGGGGTGGGCATCCGACTGGTTTCGTCACCATGGTGGTTTCCACTCCAGGCGCTCGTCCCGCGACGGGCGCTGGAGCTCCAACCGAACAACCGTTCATCCAACCATGTCATCGGATGTGTCAGACCGAGACCCTGAGCATCCACAGCTCCAACACTACTCTTACGTCGCCAGAGACCGGAATTGGCACTGGACGAAGGTACGCTAGAGGAGGGAACAAGGATACGCGACTGAAGAAAGGATCGGTCAGAGGAAGATCAAACAACCGGGCGAATCATTGAAAACGTGCCTGATTGAAGTCCTCGTACAAGCGAGGTCCGAAATCGTTGATGAGAGCCGCGACTTCGTTGCTGAGATGCTCGCGCCTGGCTTTGAGTTTATCCAGGTATCGCTGTTGACCAGGCACCAATGCCACAATCAGAGGGGGTAACGACCTAAGTTATAAATCAGTAAAACGACTCGAGCTTAGACTAAACAGTTTCCCTTACTTCAACACATCCATCCCAGCTTCACCGAACTTGAGAGCTGCAAAATTCATGATGGGAAGCAAAACGGCTACAATGAATGGAGTCCACAGTCGCCACTTGGGAGGAGCCTCTTTTTTCACCGCAATCACAGTCGCAATGATAGCATAGATCGTGTAGAGAACAGGCGTAACACCCAAAGCAATCAACACTTTCCAAGTGGCAAGCACATCGCGACCCGCAATCTTCACAGCCGATGCGGCGAGAGCCTCTGGTGCACATTTTTAGCACTAGATACTGTGAAGAAGTCGAATGACAAACCTTTCGCCTTCTTTCGCGAAATGATAGAAGCAAGGATGAGAATCGGTGCATTCAAGATAGTGCCCGGCAAAGCCAGAATTGCCCAGAACGCAAGTAGCCCAAGTCTGTAAGTCAATAAACCGAGCGTCTTCCATCCCGCCTTCTTGGCCCTAGGCACCTATTTTAAGGTAAGCAAACAGTCGGTGTTAGGGTGCCGTCCCAAGGATCGTACCTGATGGTCACGCAACCCCAGATCCCGAACCAACCGATTGTATTTGAGAACGTCTTGCCCGAGCTTTTGAACACGGGGTTCGTCCTTGAAATGGGTATAACCCTCAAGCAACCTTCTGTTCAGCTCCACCACTTGTCCCAAGGTCAAATGCTGGGCAGGGGTTTTATACAACCGACGAACCGCTTGGATCAACTGAAGAAAGCGTTAATGTGGCAAATTACAATCAGCAATAGGCCTGCTTACCATAAGAGTGTCATAATCAGGCGCCCGGACCGTGACCGTCTTCAGACCGTCATAGATGAGGTCGAGGAATTTGGTTACTGCTTCTCTCTTCTGGGCCCCACCCTGCTTAAACATATCAACAAACTCAGGAGGCACGTCCAAGGCGGTTCCAAATTCCACGACAGCTCTCGACCGGAATCTATGAGCATGGAAGTACGATAGTCCCACTGGAACGATCTTGACTTGGCACTTGGGATCGTCGGCCATTGCCCCCAGAGCCATGATGGAGACACCAGCCTTCAGGGGCAAGAGGTCGGTTCTGTCATGGCTACCACCTAATAAACCGTGAATATGTATGATCGTTGGTCGAGCTGGCACATGTTTACGAACCTTCAGGGAAGATGCCAATGCTACCTCCGTTTTTCAGGGCCTGGTAGACATGCCTGTACATGTCCCCTTGGTCGACAAATGGTAGCTTCTTGTATTCCAACCCACTCGTCCCTTTCTGCCTAAGCTCCGACACCTTTTCCCTGATACGCGTCGTTCCCTTGCCAGACTCGCCACCGAATTCGCGTTTGATTCTCAACTGAGTGTCGGAAAGAACTTCACTAACTTCTGCGAGGGCGGAATTGACAGATTTGGGAAGCATGATTTGCATTTTGGGCTTGAAGTCTTTTGTGAACTGCGTGCCTTCTCCGAAAACGAGACATGGGTCGTCGGGGGATATCCAGATACGGCCTTGACCAGCCTTTGCATCGTCTGCCGCACGGGCAACGGGAACTAAGACACGTCTTTGAGCACATAGGTAGTAATAGTTATGAACAAAGAGACTCACTGCTATTCATCATTTTGATAAAGAAACCAACATCCTTCCTCGCCATGCTTTTAGCCGCCGCCAGGAACTGCACGGAACGGTGTGTTTCCCGCCATACTTCGAGACTGAGCAACAGTGGGTCGAGGAACTGCCAGCCATTCAGTTAATCGTCTGTCCGAAGCTAAAGCATTCACAAATACCTGGTTGTTGTGGGGAGCAGCGACGAAGATTACGGGACCACTACGAGGAACGTTGAAGGCGCCCCGTGGACGAATTTCCCTAAAGAAAATCTGGGTAACCATTCTCCAGAATAGCATAACAGCTTCATAGGGCACTGGAGAACCCGATGAGCTCCCCTGGGAGGCGGGCATGGTGGAGGAGGATTGGAGCGGGAGCGGGTTGGTGGTTGGGGCAAGAGTGGTTATAGGGGCCGTTGATGGGGAGACGCACAGATTTGGCTCGCCTCCGTCACTGTTTGTCGCGTGCACCATCTTTGTTCGGAGAACCAAAAACATGCACTGAACAGGAATCCTCAGCATTGTAGCGTAGCCATTCATATTAATCGTGCTAGTATGTAGTGCAAAATATAATACACATGCGTTCAATAATCTAGAACAAGATGGAATATAGAGCAGAAAGAAACACCAGAATCACGTCGAGCCCAAGTCGTTGGATGTCCGTGGAGCGTATCCTTGTGACGATCCATTGCTCGCTGTGCTGGTCCGATACTGGAAGAGATCGTGTAGTCGCGACAATCTGTCTTGTGCATTCGAATCAGCACTAAGCCGAGTCGGCGACCGAGGGGCGGCCACCGTTGGAGTGGTTGGTTCTCTCCTCTGCTCCAGCTCTGCAAAAGTCGTGTGAACACTCTTCTCTCCTTCGAAAGAAATGGTACTCACTGTTCAAAGTATCGGAAACAGCGATATCCCGCTCCTGATCTTCTGCCGCTCGACTCGCAAGTGCCCGGTTGATGTATTTCCGGAATGCCGCGCCCGTGGATTCCAGCATTTTCTCCACCCGAGCCTTTTTATGAGGATATGCCTTCAAGAAATGATGCAGCTCTGTTATCCCTTCCTTGTGCAGGGCTCCAGTGGTCTCGCTTGAAATGTGGTTGATGATAGTGAGCAACTGCGCGTCAGGATCCGGTTCCTCAACGGCAGGGGAATACACTGGTTGTCCATTTGCTGATGAAGAGCTGGTGCTGGTACGATGGCTGGTTACTTCGCGGTTGGATCGGGATGATGATGCAGTTTCCAATGGCGACCGGGGTCTACTCGAAGCTGGCGACACAGCACGAGAGGACCGTTCTGTCGGAAGTACCGTGTCGCCTGCTCTACTGACCGCTGCGCCGTTTGCCTTTGCGGAAGCATTCAGAATTCTGAACACATAAGGATAAACGATGGTAGCTGATGGATCTTCAAAAGCGGTTGACAACAGCTCGTACACCTCTTCACCGTAATGTGCTACACGGCGTATTTGATATAAGCGAAAAAAAAAAATTTTGACCAGAGAAAGGCAACGTACCGACGACGTGTTGAATTATGACCTTGATCGTCCTCAACGGCATGTCTCCACATGGAACCTTGTTCGTTGCCCGTGCCCGCCACTCATTGGGAGGAACGGACTGAAGGAAATGCTCGACAGCGGGGAAGAGCTCGACTGGGTCAAGCACAGCATCGGTGAGATCCTGAGGGATATTCCGCGCCAGCTTCCAAACGCATTTCAGGACCAGTTCCGCGACCTTCGCTTCCTTAGATTCCGGTAAAGTTCCTCTACTTGGGAAAGGTTTGACAATCTGGAGAAGGAGTGCGAATAGAGATCTGGTATGGTGAAAGGTCAGAAACAAATGCAGACAGGCAGAATGAATGGACAAACCTGAATATAGACATGCGCCTTCCCGTGGCAAACAACCGGAGGATAATCATATTAATGAATCGTGATAGATCCTTGATCTTTTTCGTGGGGCTGTCGTCGGTTTCCAGAAGTCTGAGGGTCAACTCCTCAAGGAGCGAGGTGAGAATCTCAACAGTCAATGACTCGGCCAAGAATGTATGATCGCAGAAATTGTTCAGGGTCTGAATCAAGTGTTTGGCGAGACGGAAATTATCATCTGGCATGAGGTCGTCAGGCCTTTCGAAGACATGGGCCATTTGGAGCGTTATGGTCTCGATAAGCCCTTCCGTATGTTCTGCAAGGTCACGATATTGTGGAGAGGATGGGCCGGCTTCCGGGCTGATTGTCAAGATCTTCTGAATCTTCTTCAGTGCGTCAACGCTTCGAGCTGGATCGCTACTCAGGATGCTGGAGATGGTAATGGTAATATCGTCGGGTGGTTCAACGGGGTCGCCCGGCGAGTAGTGGCTACCATTGCTGGAAGGTTTTCGCGATATCGACAGAGGTGCATGTGGCGGGAGCTCCGAGGATCTCGGTACAGGACTTTCGTCAGGCACAGCAGCTGGGCTTGCTATAGGTTGAGGTATGTTCGGTCGAGGTCGCGCCAAGCGTGACGGCAGCAGACTTTTTGGACGGCCAATGCCAGTGGGAGATGTAGGTGCAACAGAAGCAGCGCTGCCGGCTCGGGGTCTGACAGGGGATTCTGGTTGCGGAACTGGGGCCAAAGCAGGCGAGGCAGGGCGCAAACCGCGTGCCGGTGATGCAGGGCGTGCTAATCTTGAGATGGCTGGACTAGCAGGTCTTGCAGTCGCTGCGTTCAATCGGGCGAGGCCAGCAGGGGCAGGGGCTGGAGCAGCCGCAGGCTCCTGCTTGTCTTGCGAGCTACTGGGCCCTTGAACACGACGCAGCCGTTCCTCCAGCTGCGTTTTATCCTTGCTTGAAAGAGGTCCAACCAGAGCCCAGACTTTCTCGCCAACCAAGGAATACGCCTCACTAGACGCTCATTAGCAGTGTGAAAATTAGGCAGTGGACAAACTAACCTGAGAACAGTGAGTGCGGATTTTCTAACCGCAGGATCCTTGTCAGAAATCAGGGAGCCAATGACTGGCATTGCTTTCGAAGGTTCGCATGCTCCCATCCCCGACTTTTTGAGAATGACAGACATCTCGTCCAATGATCCTTGCCTTGTTTTTGCCACCTTGGCTCTGACGCCATGATCAAGCAACGCCTGGAAAACGCGACTATAGGCATAGACCTTTGGGAGAGCGCGGAAAATCTGGGAAACTCGATTGCGGACAGGTTCTCTTGCATCACCAAGCTAACGGGATGGTCAGTAAATCTCGGCAATGTCACGATATGAATGACGAACCTTGAATACCATTGTTGGGACAAAGCATGTTGCTTCGTTATCCGTGAGTTGATAGTTGACGTTTCGTAAAAACTCTAGGATGGCTTCCACAACATCGAGGCATTTGGAAACCAGGTTGGACTGTGACTCATGGGCTTTGATCGACACATACTTCAGCGGCAAATCGATGTTGGCTATGCAGACTTTCTCCAATGTCTCGTCGCCAAAAGCCGTGGTATAGAAATCGGCGATCATTCCTAAGCCTGCGATGTGGTCGTTCACGGCGCTATGATCATGGCTAAACAGCTTCCCAACGAGTTCTTTCGATGCGAAGGGCTCCATTTGACTCTGTAGTTGCTCAGCGAGATCTTTCCTTGTTGCTCCCCCTTCGTTGATCCATTTCTGCACGTCCTTGCCAAGCCGTGGCCTCTTTGCATCGGGGTTAATTCCATGAAACGTTGCTACCGTTTGCCCCGCGGTTTGGGACTGCTGAGAAGCTTGGGAACCTGGTCGCTTCAGTCCTTGGACACCTGGAGCCCTCAATCCTGGGTCTGGGGTTCCAGCTCGCGAGTCCGGCCGACTCGTGGACTGAGGGATTTTCCTTCTAACACCAAGTTTGCTGGGCGCTCGGGTGGGAGGGGCCGTGGTAGTAGGCGATGGTGGAATTGGGCTGACAGACGCGGAGGAGGAAGCTACACTGATTGTCGGTTTCTTTGCTGCTGGTTGCGCTGCTGGGGCTGGGGCTGGTGGATCGGGGGCGGATCCATTGGCTGGTCGAGCGGCCTGTATAAGCGGGACGGCTGTCGCTTTCGAGGCCGGTTTAAGAGAGCTGCTTTGCTGCATTACGAAGTCGTAGCCTGCAAACCGAACCACAATTGGAAGCAAAGCCTGGGCACCCTTCCTAACATCGCCACTGCGGTCATCCAGCGAGCCCACAACAGATGCTGCCCAGCCATGCAGATCGGGCGGCGACGACGGCTCGTGCTCTGCGAACCATTCAGCTAGCCAATTCATCAACGTGGCTTTCTGCAAGGGATTCGTTGTTTCCATGGCGGTCGCAAAACCTGAAACCAAGGAATCTACTCCCTCGCATGCTGTCGCTATTGCAGTCAATGTCTGAAGAGCGGCGTTCCGGATGGGTGCCTTCTGGTCAGACAATACTGTTGCGATAGGTAGAGCATACAAGCGCGAGTGCTTTTCAAAGGGCTTGCCCATGCCTGTGGCAATGCGGGCAACGATATCCAAAGCTAGAGATTGGACCGCCTTATTCGTGTCGGTAACCCGAGCTTTCAGCACTTGGCCGATTTCACCTGGCAGAGACTTGGTCAGTGGACGTCAAGAAAAACCAGTGTTGTATAAGTACCCATGGATGCCTTCAAACGCTTGTTATTTCCTTGATCCAGAATAGCTTGCAATGTCTCAAGTGCCTCCTTCTTAGTTTTCCAGGCGTCACTCTTGGCATCAGCCAGGACGGTTGTTCCCTTCAGCAACCCGTCAAGCTCGACTCTGGGGAATAGATCATCCATGGGGTCAGCTACTGCTGCCGCCTTTCCCCCTGTCGAAGACGGAGCCGCATTCAACAGGTCAGCGGACGTTCTTGTGGGGACAGGAGCAGGGGTGCCCTCGGCCTTGTCGAATTCGCTGGTGATGGTGGACAGAAGCTGGGCGTTAACGTCTTCAAGTAAACTCTTGATACCTGCGGAATCGGGTCAGATAAACGGAATAGCGATATTGAATGGTTATGCTCACTCGACCCGGCAAATAATTTGATTGTCACCAAAGTTTTGGTCGCATTCGTCCTGACAGCTGCATTGGAGTTTGCTAGGGCCGCCTTCAGAAAGTCGATTAAGGAACGAAGGGATACTCCAGCAATGCCGAATTCGGTCAGGGCACCGCCAATCCAGGTTAGCGCATCTGCAATCACTTTCGGCGCTTTCTGCTTTGACAACGGCTCGTATGCTGAAGATTTGTTAATCATTGGGAATTCGAGTCAGGGCCGGATGATTTACCTTGGGTAAGGACGAATTGTAACGAGGTCTTCTCTGCAAAGTCCAATAGCGTATCTCCCGCGGGCTTCTTCAATTTTAGGTCACCCAACTTTTCCGATAGATGACCAACGCTGAGAGCCACGCAAGATCTTCCGAAGCTTGGGCACCGCTTGGAAAGAAGACTCAAAATGCCGTACAGTTTACCAGAGACCTAAAACCGCGTTAGCAACACGGCGAATGAAATGTTATATGCACATACCTGGAAGTTCTTCTCATTCCACCCCTTCTTAGCCAATGCTCTCACAATGACTTCGGCATCGACATTTTCTGCATCCCCCTCTAACCAAGTCGTCATCTCTTCAAGAGCTGCAAGGCGAATTTTCCAGTTTCCATCACCAAAATCATTGAGCATATTGGCGGGAATGAGCTCGGCGGCTAGTGCGTCAGCATCTTCAGGAGTGTGCTTGTATTTGAATCCGTCAAGAGCACTGGGTGCAGCAGCTGCAGGCTTTCCTTTTGGAGCAGCCGCAGCTGCAGCGGGAGGTTTCTTGGGGGCGGAGCCGGACGCAGCAGCAGCCACAGCGGGTGCCTTCTTCGCCTACAAGGTCTGGAGGTTAATAACGACGAACTTCGCAATGAAAGAAGGGCATCGTACTGCAACTTTGGGGGGAGGCTTCTTGGCGGGAGGGGCCTCGACCGCCTGCGGTTCATCTTCTTCTGGAGGAGGAGCTGGAGCCTTGGGTTTGGCCTTAGCTGAAGCCGACGGCTTTGCCTGGGCTTTCGGTGGCGCGGCACGGGGAGGAGCAGCTCCTCCGGCTTTGCATTTGACTGTCGCCTTCTCGTAGGCCTCTTTCACTTTTGCTTTGCGAACGTCGGCGATAGTATCCATAATCGCGTTCAAAGGCCTTTCGCCCACCATCTTCATCAAACAACCGAAACAACTCGCAGCTTCATTGCGAGCGCCCTCAAATCCATCCTCCAGCAAAGCGGCCAACGTCTCAGATAAAGGTTTTACTTGCGCTGGTGGGATCGGGACTGTTGCTGTTGAGAGTGACCTGCCTAAGAACTTCAACGTTCCTTCCTTGACTTGGGGGTTCTTATCCTTTAGGGCCGGCTCGAGGTCAGAAAGTATGTCCGCGAGTGTTACCTATTCAAAGTCAGTACAGATAGAAAACTAGAGTTAGAGGGAACTCACTGTCGCAAAGGTAGCGTCAAGTGCAGCACCGATGGCATCCGTCACGTTGGCTTTTCGTTCCTTCAACCGTTGAAGCATCAGCGGGACAATGGATTCACGATATCTCCCAAACGGTGAACCCATCCCTTTGGCGAGGTGCTCCAAGCAAGATGCAGCCACCATAACGCAATTAATGTTTGCATCCTTGGCAATACACGTCGCCAATGCTCGTGCCACTTCCGCGAGCTCGGAGGACTCTTTGATGCGCAGTGTTGAAGAGAACAGAGTTGCCGCCTCATCTAGTACCTCCTTCCGCTCCTTCCATTTGGACGATTTGAGTGCGGCCTGGAAGGTTGCCGGCAATTTTGGCACAACATCAACAATTTCGGCGAATGCGCGAGGATCTAGTTCTTCTGGCTCTATCGGCGCGGGTTTCGATCAGTTGCAATTCCACATAACACGGAGACATGGCGTGCTCACCAGCGTCCGCAGGTGCGTCTTCCGGAGCGTCATCCCCTGTCGCCGCAGCTTGAGCCTCTGCATCTCGGGCTTGTGCCTTGGTTAACCTCTCCGGTTTAATAGACCCTTTCCCCTTGCCATCCTTTTCTAATCCTTCGAAAGCTTCTTTCAGTTCCTTGACTTGAACTGGCTTCAGGTCGCCAAGGAATGATTCGATCGCAGGTCCAATGTATTGGTAAAGGGTATGCGTGAGCGTCGTACCCTCGGCACGAACGGTCTTATCGCTGTGTCCAAAAACTTTGGGGAGAGTCTTAAGGATGACTGGCGGAGGTGCAACTTGAATTCCGAACGTGCTAAATAGATTTAAAATGTTAAATACACGGAATCATGCAAAAATGACCAAGACTGACCGAACGATTTCCCTCAACGCAACGACGCAGCCCGCCACAGTCTTTGGCTGTTTGGCAGCGAGGCCAGGAATAATATCACCCTGGGACAAACCGAGTAAGAAGCGTTCAGCGTTACGTAGGAAATAAGCAACGCACCACAACTCCTGCAGCGCTGTTGTCCACCTCTACATATTGGAGAATGAGTTCTAGTGCTTGGTTCTTCGTTCCTGCACGCGTAGACCCCAAACATTTATCGACGAGAACTGGGACGATTGTATCGCGTGTCTTTGCTGAAGATTCGCCGGAGAACTTGACCAATGCAACTAGACATTCGACACCCTTTTCCTGGGCTACAGCATTAGAGTCGGACGCAATCTTCTTGATGAGATCGGAGTTGTTGAGGTATGGCTTGAATGCAGGGTCGGTGTCTGAGGCGGTATTCTGGAAGGTTTTGATTAGAGATTCGTAGCCATTAACGCGAGCCTTCCAGTTCTTGTGAGCGAGCCTATCAGCTATTGAAAGAGTGCTGAAGTCTTCCTCTGGGGGAGGTGGACCATCCATGGCCGCAAAAGCGGTTCGGTCGAGAGAGAGAAAGAGAGAGGATGGTGGAAGAGATTGAAATTCAGGAATGTGCCCCACGGCGGAGAGGCCAACAAGTCACGAACACGAACCCAATTTGATCACGTGCCTTACATTCAGTCAACGCGTGAATCAGAGAATCAGAAGTTGAATCAGAAGCGGGAGGCATAATTCGGCCCAAAATTAGTCGATGATAGATATAATATACACGTAGAGCTATGGGCAGAGACCGGAGCACTTCACCGCCGCGAAACGGCCGCACCGATGAGCACTATGGCATCACAGATCTCTGACACCTCTCGGTCGACCACCACAGCTGCTAGCTGTTGCTGCTGAGCTTGAATCTGCTCGTGCTTTTCGCAGGCTGCATCCCGTTCTTCTTTGCGGCCAAGGGTTTCCAATACCATAGCTTTGTAGTACAGCACGTCCTGGAGGGAGCTATAGATTTCCAAAGCTTCGAAATCCATCTCTGCGATCTTGAGATATTCTAGAACGTGCTCTAAGATCTGTGCTGTAGAAGGGTCAGCACACGAATCACACCAGATCGTCAAAACTTACATGAGTTTTCCGAAGTCACAATGACGCATCTTGCCATAGTGAAGCAGGCCACCCCGCGCTGCTCGCGGTCGGAACCACCAATGAGCTGAGAAATGGCTCAGCCAAGAGTAACGTCATGTAAGTGAGCTACTGTACCTGGGGCATTACGTCCTCCAAAATTCTTCGGGAGCGCTTTGGCATTGAATACTGAAGACCAAAATCGGCAAGCAAAATTATTGCGCTCCGATGGGAGTGGTAGCGCCCGAGAAATTCTGACTGCCAGAGAGCAGAGAGCAATGGATTTGCAGCACTTTGCAATTTGTTGCAGTTCTAGGGGGGCCGGTGATCATCAACCTCTGACAGGAATGACACAACCACAGGACTGAACCTAACCTTCATCCGCAATACCTGGTGCAGGGCCTCGCGAACTGGAGATAGTCGGTCGATGGCAGGCTCAAAGGTATAATATTTGGAGCTCCACTCTCCCGCAGGCTTCCTCGGGAGAAGATACTCCTTGTATAGCCGATCCTGCCCCCTTGACTGAAATAAATTTTCAAATCCAAAATTCAAGATGGGGGCTTACCTGCGAATCGCACGCATGGTTAGTATATTCCAGACTTCGTGCGCCCAGGAATTGTAGTCTGCAAGCGTCAATCCTGTCCACGTAGATGGTTCTAGAAGTAATGCCAGGGCTTGGTTATAACCACCTTGGCGGGCCATCTAAAGCAGTGAATTTTATTTTATGACAGATGCCGCAGGACGGAATCTCACCGAGTGCCCTCTGTTCAGCATCACAGTGAGTCGTGTTGAATTGTCACTTCCCGCCTCGGTGAAAGCCAAAACGATATCTTCTGAAATTCTGGAAAGATTCTCGCAACCTAGACTTGTTGAACATATGGCTTTGACTCTTTCGAACAACAGACGTACCTGCCTCTCTCCAAATCATTGACTGGACTGCATGTTGTGCCCACTGGTGATCGTCATTGGGAACTGCGGACTGGGCATCGAGCCAGTGGTCGTAAAGACCCATCGCCTCGACGAGCTTATTGAAGGCCATCAGCAAAGGTTGTTCCTGATGAGAAGTGAGCCCAAGACAAAGGAGATGCGGTCTTCGCGGAAGGCTTTACATTCTCTTCCTGCATCAACTTTTTCACATCATAAAGGATCTCCAAGGGATGCATATCCGGCTGGATTTCATTGAGAAATGCCTTTTCACCTGGCGGTGGAGGCAGTCGGCGCAGCAGGCTGAGAAAGGGTTTAAGGCCAAACCTGAGCAACGACGGTACGCTGCTCACCTCAGGCAATGCTGCAAAGTTTGTCGATCATTTGCCGTTCTGGCGACACCAATGGCTTCGTGCAACAACTAAGAGCAAGTGCGTAAGTGGTGGCAGCAAGGCGATAACAAAAATGCACACTTTATCCGCCGCAACGTATTCTTTGTTGAGGTAGTGCAGATGTACAACGTTGAGTAAAGCATGTTGGCGATATCCTCTGAGGAGGGATCAGGAAAAGATTAGAGTCTGGACAAGAGATACCAACGAGTCTGATTGATCATGAAAGTGCTGTTCAAAGAACCGGCGAATGTTCTCCATAGCCAAGGTTTCATCGCCAGTGGCCTTCGCTTTTTCCCAACTGGAAGGTAATCAGTACGCGCCATATGCTATAGAAGACAAGTCTAACACACGCAGCATATGAATCTGGTTTTGCCCATGCCTTCTTATCTGACTGTGTCTTGTGAAGAAGGTAGTCCACTACAAGTTAATCAGTAGGTACCACCCCAATCATGACCTTAATTGCACGAACTAGTCAGGTTATCCTTGGAGATAGGTTCATATATCACCTCCTTATTATTGCACCAGGCGACATAGTCGTCGCGAAGTTTATTCAAGCCGCCGAAAGATAGCTTCACATAGCTGACGAAACAGCGACGGCAGAAGTATCCGAATATCGATCTTCGCATCTAGAACATGGTCAATTCCGACCCACGCGATGGAGGAAAGGCCATACCAGGCGCGGTTTCTCCTAAAAGATATGTCAATGAGCGAAATCAAACGAACTAGAAGGCGAACATACCTCGAGTACCTTCTCCACAAACAATGCTGGTAGATCTGGAACCACTATCAGTCGGGACACAAGCAAAGGATAGAGACAGAGACGCACTCCCCAGGAAATTGCCAAGTTTTTCGGCAGAGTAGATGTCCGAGTGCTAGAGCCCTCTCACCATGCGTTCAATTCGATATCGGAGGGATGCCTACCACCGTGTTTATAGCCGCCAGGAATTGCGCGACGTCCTTGACCTCCGTATAGGGTCCTGAGCCAATAGCTTTCAGCAGTTCTCGATGCGCCATGGGTTCTGTGACCTGCCGGATCCCTTAGCAGGAGTCCCGAGTGACGCTGGCATAACCTTACTTCGGCGACCTCATTGAGCAGTATTCGGAGGAGATGGATTGCAAAGTCTGGTGGAAACTTTTTGATTTCAAGATCTTTGAAGGTAATCATGAGGATAGAGAGCAGAACGAGGTGGTGCGGTCTGAGAATATGTTCTGTTGGAGGAGGTGCATCGTCCATGGTGGCTACAACGAGCTGAGGCGAACCAGACGCGCTTCAGTGAAAGACTCGACGCGTGCGGAACAGTCCCACGGCTCCCATACTGATTGACCGACCGGGCCGGCGGACATGAAAAGATTTAGACCAACTCGCGCTTTCGAGTGGTCTCCTCACCAAAAAATGGCGCTCAAGGCTGGCAAGAAGAGACCAGCGCCAGCTATTCAAGTCTGTCGTACTACCATTTCAATTCTTAGCGCGTAATCTGACGTTTGGCATCTATCAGTCGTCTTCCAAGAAGCGAAAATTGGTGGGGGAGAGGAAGAAACCCCAAGCGGATGGCTCCCGCAAGCAAAGACTGGCAGATAGAGGCATCATTCCTATCCCAATCCACGGCGATAATGATACCGACGACGACGAGCTGTCAGAAGCGGATGCTGCCTTACTCGAAGAGTTTGGAGGCGCAGTCAACTTCCTCAAGGACTTGGACAAGAAGGGTATCATGAGGTGCGTCTGTCATATGTGACATTGCGTTATAGTTCCTCAATTCATGCAGGAGCAAAAAGGAGACCGATCGGCTACACGAGCTAACCAAACCCGTCCGTCGGGCTGCAACACCGGATAGCCTTCCGCCAGTAGACTCAAACGACGAGAACGACTCGGACGCGTGGAGTTCTGGCATCGACGGATTCTCGGACATCTCAGATTCTGGTTCTGAGGATGAACCACCCAGTGATGATGATCACGGTGAAGAAGAAGACTCTGACGAGGAAATGCCATATGAACTGGCCCCGCGCAAGCTCAAAGTGGCCAAAGAAGAAGGCAAGAACGAAATTCCACGGCTACCGATTAAGCTCGCAGACGGAAAGATTCAGAGTACCGGAACCAAGGTCATATCGCTAAATGATGAATCGGAAGAGGAATCCAGCTCGGAAGAGGAGACTTTTGAACCGCTTCCGCCCCCTCGTGAAGATGGTTCAACTGGTGCAAGGTTCGGCCGACCTGCCATAGCAGCGGTACTGCAAACCAAGTCCAGGAAGCAGCGTATATCGCTTGCGAAGGAGCAAATTGCTGGCATTTGTCAAGAAATTTTGGCGGATCCTGAGAACAGCGTAAGTCTGCATTTTACCGCCTCCAGATCGTAGCGTTGACATTGACCCCAGCTAGGCCTTTTAAGACGCCTCCATTCTTTCTCACTGCCGTCAATTACTACTCCAACTGAGCCCAAGCCAGTGCCGAATGATATCGTCATACGAAAACTCGCTCTCCTATCCCAACTTGCTGTCTTCAAAGACATCTTACCGGGGTACCGGATTCGTGAGCTAACAGAGAAGGAAAAGGCTGAGAAAGTCAGCCAACTTGTGACCCGAACTCGTGAATGGGAGCAGGGGCTTGTTTCAGTCTATCAGGCCTACCTACGCTTACTCGACAGTGAGCTTAAAGGTGCGCACGAGTCCACACGCGCGTTCACTCCCACTTTTAACGCATCCTTGTGTTTAGAACGTTCCGAGTTGGCAGATATCGCTATCCAATGCATGTGCACCCTGCTAACGGAGGCTACCCACTTTAATTTTCGTCAAAATCTCATTACGTGCATCGTCACACGGTTAAGCAAAAAGTCCTGGGACGAGGTACGGGCCGCGACCACACCATTCTAGCCTCAAAGTTGACAATTTCACTCCTATTCCTTTTCGCATAGACTTCGGAACGCTGCCTGAGCACTATAAATGGCGTTTTTCGCGCAGATCTTACTGGCGAGCCGTCTTTAGAGATTGTTCAGACTCTCAACCGAATGATCAAAGAACGGCGGTTCAAGGTTCATGCCAATGTCCTGTCCTGTCTACTTAGCCTTCGATTAAGGACAGAGCTGGGTGTCCGCGCATCGCAAACGCGGGTAGACAAGGAGCAAAGGCATGATAAACAATCACACAAGCAAAAGGCCAAGAAGAAGGACCAGCCACACCTCAGCAAAAAAGCTAAAAAGGCGTTGAAAGAACGGAAGGAAATCCAAAGGGAACTTCGCGAAGCGGAGGCAGAGGTTGACAAGGAAGAACGGGCGATCACTGTAAGTCTCCTGCTGCTCGCTTCTAATGAAACCTAAACACTGAGCGCCCCATCTCACCCCAACCCAGCAAACCGAGACTCTGAAGCTCCTGTTCGCTTTGTACTTCCGAATTTTGAAGACTCCAACACCCACAAATTTACTTCCAGCCGCCCTCTCCGGAATCGCTAAATTCGCCCATTTGGTCAATATAGATTTCTTCAAGGACTTAATGCAAGTCTTGAAGGATTTAATCAACACGGATACCATAGATCCTGACGATGCGGATGTTAATACACACTCCGCGCCACTCGGCGACTTCAAGGGCGTCTGCCACCGCCTGCTGTGCATCAACACGGCGTTTGAACTACTCTCTGGTCAAGGTGTGTACCCCTCCTTCCTCCTTACACTCCGGGTCAAGCTCATAATCCCGATTACCCTTTCTCCATCCCGCCCTTCCTCCGAAATTGGTAAACAATATGACTTGAACTCGCTTACCACGCACACTCACTCATTCTCACTCTGTCTACTGCGTTTGCCCCTGATCCGCAGGAGAAGCCCTCAACATCGATCTGACAGACTTCATTTCGCAGTTGTTCGCAATGTTACTTCCATTAAGTCTGATGGATGACATCGACAAGCCACACCCTGGTATCCAGCACTTAAGCTCCTCCCCAGCAACTTCCACGAGCAAGACGGATCGGCAGTTATCCGTGGCCGATCTCTTGTTCCGAGCGCTCGACGTCGTTTTCTCACCACAGGCCAGTGGCGGTGCGCACGCCGCGGGGCCGGACCTCCTTGGCGCGCAGCCGCCTTTGCCAAGCGGCTCCTCGGGGCATCGATGCACTGGCCAGCCCCTGTGGCCCTGCGCACCCTAAAATTCGTCAAGAGCCTCATCGCCAAGCACCCAAAACTCGAGGCCCTGCTATCGACGGAAGATCGGACGCACAGTGGGGTATACCGCCCGGATGTCGATGATCCGCAACTGTGCCAGCCGTTCGAGTCGTCGTTCTGGGAACTACATCTGCTGCAGAGACGACATTGGGATCCGAGGGTAGGCGAGGAAGCGAACAAGCTGCTCAACTATTCGTCAACAACAGCATCATCGTGATACAATCTTTCCTGTTCGTCCTTTGTGGTTGAGCAAAGTGTAGTTTGATGTACAGTTGGATAGATGCTGCTTCGACTTGATCTGCGGATAAAGCCAATCGACTTGCCTGCAATACACATTGGCGCTGATTGATACATAGCCCGTCCGAAGCATAGTAAATGTGGTTCGGAAATAGTTCGTATGGTCTGTCATTGAGATTTCCTCGTGAAATGTGGTACCAAATACAGGTGGGATGATGATGATGGTTTACAGATGGTTGAACAGAGAGGGAGGAGGGTGAGAGATACTACAAGTTCCAGTGAACCGACCAGCGAATACAACAAGCAAAAAAAAAAAAAAAAAAAAAAGGCTGTCCATCAAGTAATAAAAATATGGAATGATCAAAGGGTAGGGTATGGCTCGAACGAAAAGCATTATGATACAATATTCAATAAGCATATTAAAACGTCGAGCAATGAAGAGGGGGGCGAAGAAATGATCCATCCAAAGTCCTTTAACGAGACATTGGTATTGATGGAGCGACAGAATATGGGTTGGATGCGAATGAATATGAGACAGACGATTGACGTCTTGCGTGGTTGCTGGAAGGTAGATGCGGTTGAGCCGCAGCACCCGAGGGCGCAGGGCTTGCCTTTTCTGCTGGCTTGTAGTGCTGGAAACCTAGGAACTCCGCAGAGGGCATGAACCCATTTTTACGATCAAGGTCGTATATGAGATACAACAGGATCTGATCATCAACAATAAGCTCTTGGGTCAGCGTCGTGTTAGTGCCTGTGAAAGGGAAAGGTGCGGAAGGTTTAGCGGACGTCAGAGACCAAAAAAGGGGAACAATGCTCACTTGGATCGAGCCATCTGCACCGGCTAAGAGATGATTCTGGCAGTAATGCGTGGACAGCGCCACCATTGCTGATGTGGGAAACCTGGAGCGCCTCGGACTCTTCGAAGACACAGGTATTTCCGGCCATAACCTTTGTGATGCACCGTGCGGAGTTGCTCCAAACGCTGGCTACAGCCACACTAGCGGTGAAACCGTGCAGTGTTGGAGGACTGCGGACATCATTGAGCACAGGAACAGCCAACTTTATGCGCAGAGTAAAGGTGGGCCGGGCAGAGGAAGTCGATTGACCCAAGGCGTCGACGTTGACGGAAAAGGGCGTCATGCCTTCGGCACAGAGAAAGAGGGTGGCGACTCTGTTCTGGGCATACCGAGAGTATGACGTCGTGGTGTTGGGGTGCTGTGAAGCGGGCTTGGTGAACGGTACTTGACGATAATCAGGCAGTTGGGGAGAGTAGTTCCCGTGGGGCGAGGTGGTCGGACTCGAAAATTGCGAGGTGGAGTGGAAGTAGAGACTGCCAGGACTGTTCTCCTGCTTGAGGTGAAGACCGTTGGAATCGAGGGGACAGAGACTCTGCTCGGGGGTGAGTGGGAAATCGGAGGAGTCTGGAGGAGAAAAATCGGGTGAGACGGAATGGTGGGGGGACGAGGTGTGTCGATCGTCCCAGTCGAAAGGAACGAGACCGTTCGAGTCTGGATGCTCTTCCTTTATGGGTATGTGCGTTACGGGGTCGACCTGTTCGTCGCCTCCTGCGACAAGATGGAACTCTGTGGGACGAGTGAGAGGGAGATCGGCGAGAAAGGACGGAAAAAGACGGACCTGGCTGCCCTTTCCACATGTTGCGCAAGACCTGGATATGGCTTGCAACCTGCTTCTTGGTCCGCTCGATGCCCTGGCGCTGGAGGTAGTCGACGAGGAACTGGTTGCGCCATCTGCTGCGGCCCCGCGACTGGGAGTAGGTGGCATAGGGGGACTGCCAGTATTCGCGAAGGCCTGGACGGGAGGATGAGTATCTGCGCCGTGGGGGAGATATGGGGACATACCCTGGACGAACACCTTCTCGATGGCCTCGGGCCAGACCTCGACGCCGGAGCCGTCCTTGAGGAGCTTGCGATGCTTGCGCTGGGGGGTGAGGGAGTCGGGGGAGTGATCTTTCTTCATGGAGGGGGGAGGGGCGATGCTGAGGAGGGACAATGGGCTGGTTATATAAACCGAGACGAGTCAGGCAAAGGAGTGGGCAGAAAACCGAGCCAAGATCCGAGATGGGCCGAAAGAGGAAGGAGGGAGCCATCGCATTGGAGATAGCGTCTTTGTGTCCCTGTCCAGATCCCAGATCTCTTTCCAGCCAATCACCGCCCCCTTGAGCATGCCTTTTCAGGCAGGTCCAAAAGAGACACAAGGGACGGGCGTGATGCTGCCGATGCCGGGCAGCGACCCGGCAGCACGGTGCCCCCCCGCGGAAGCAGATCCGCCGCCCGATGCCCTCCGAAAGCAGCAGCGCCCGCCCCAGAACGGTGGCTCGAAACATAGCGAGTGTCACACGCTGGGCGTCACACACTCTCCAGCGTCGGCCATGGCCTCGAAGGAGTCGCTGACCCAGGCCTGGTTGCGCCAGAATGTCCAGTTCTACACCAGCAGGGACAGAGTCTTCGCCGACATCGACCAGGCCCTCTCCCGCTTCCCCTCGCTGCGGCCCAAGTCTGACGTCTACAGTGCGCGATCCCGCCCGTCCCACTCTGATCTTGTCTTGACCTCCGTTCTCCAGCCTTTGACGACGGCCGCTCGCAGCTGCTGCTCTGTGTCCACGGGCTCCTCCCGATCGTCTATCGCTCCGTCCCGTACAATATCCCTGTAAATGTATGGCTCACCCGCGAGTATCCGCGCCAGCCCCCCGTTGCCTATGTCGTCCCTACAAATGATATGCTTGTCAGGCCCGGTCGCTTCATCGATCCCAGCGGTCGCTGCAGCCATGAGTATCTCCAGCACTGGGAGCGCAAGGACGAGGTGCGCGCCTCCTCTGTACCCCCGATCTCCCGTGTCTGACTCGCATTTCCATCCACAAGGGCTGTAATCTCGTAAGTTTGTTCGAGACCCTCCAGGATCACTTCTCCAGGGAGCCACCTGTCTATGCGAAACCACCCCCGATCGCCCCATCGTCTCCCAGTCAATCTGCCGACCAAAGGCCTCCGCCTGTGCCTGCTCGTCCGGGATCTGTCTTGGCCATATCTCCCCCTAAACCGCCGCCGCCGCCCCCCGCCCAGTACAGGCAGGCCCCTAGCGCTTTTGTCCAATCGCCGACACCAAGCCAACCCGTATGTCTTTTCTTTCTTTTCTGGGCAGCTCCGACTCTTTTTTTTTTACTGTCCCATTTAGGCATATTCGACCCAATCACAGGCTCCAAATACCCAAATCTCGCTTCCTCCACCTCAAGTTCCACCACGCCCCCAGGCTACCCGCGTAACCAGCACAGGTTCTCCTGCGCCTGCGGCAAATTACTACCCGGCCAGTCCCTCGAACTTTGCCACAGGTCATTACCGTGATGACAATCCGACTTTTTCGCCCGTCCCGGCACAGGTATACACACAGCCACTTGTAGCACCGCCACCGCCTCCACCACCACCACCACCTCCTCCTCCACCTCCGACAATCCTATCCACACCTTACGTAGAACAAGGGCAGCCATCGGTGCAGTCTTTCGTCCATGTCCGACAGGATCCTCCGGCTATTGCTCCCAACCCGCCTCCCGTGCCTATTCCTAATCTCCTCGACGAGGATGACGATACTAGTGCACCGCCTTCGCTGCAAGCCCATCCACCACACGGAACATCCTCTCTAAGCATAACAAACCCTCCGCCCCGACCACCTAATCCCGAGTTACTCGACCTCCACGCCAAGGTTCATCATAAACTGACGTCAGAGCTTGACTCGTTGTCCAAGGCACTCGCCCTGGATGCCGAACGATTACGGGCTCATCAAAACGATCTGCTCGCTGGGGAACCGGCCATACGAGACGAAATGGCCCGGTTAGAGGCGGTGAGAGATGTGTGTCAGAGCGTTGCTGACAGGACTAGGGCCGCGGTTCATCAGGCCCAAAGTAATATTACTGAGCTTCGGAGGAAAGGAGATCCGGAGGTCGACGAGCTTGTGTGCGCAACCTCGATCGTTCACAACCAGTATGTTATTCATCCATCCTGTCTCGCTCGTTTTTTTTTTTTCGCTTTGCTTCTCGCTCTCGCCGTCCCGCAGGACACTTGTGCTCCTCCGGCGCTGAGCCTCTTCCGTGTTATTTCAAGGGGAAAGTGGAACTCATACACCATTGTTCCTTGTTACAGACTTATCAATCTCGTCGCTGAGGACAACGCCATCGAAGACACGATATACCATTTACACCGAGCGCTGAACACCGGTCGCATAGACCTCGAGCGCTTCTTACGGGTACGTGTTCCGAACTATTTGCTTTGACGGCAAATTAATGATATCTTATCTGTGCCTCTGACGTGTTCACTTTCGGACCTTGCTTAGACAACAAGAGTTTTAGCAGAAGAACAGTTCATGAAACGGGCGCTGATAAACAAGATCCAGGCGGGCGTTCCGCCCAACGCCAGACCGGAGTGGTAGTCCGTTCGAGAATATGACCCGGACATCTGGGTTCTACTCGTCTTTACGTTAAAGAATACACTGGGCAGTGGGCACCATAACCCTTTTTTTCCGTATGCCCCATGCTGTTTCCCATGCCCGTCTCAACTATCAGCGCGCTCTCTCGTTTGATTTCATCGATGATTGTCCCAGGAGGGGATCATGAGACAGTCGATTCAGAACCTAAACTCTAAATTTGTAGAGGCAAATCGGCTACAGTACATTCATGGATCTTATCAGGTGCGAGCGAAAAAGACAATAAGTTATCCAAGCAACCACCCCAAAACCCGGAACCTTTCGCGTGCACGCTTATGACAGATATAGAGATAGGCAAGATGGTGGACCTGGACATAAGACAAAAAGGACAGCCCAAACATAAATATGTACGAGTCAAATTACACCCCAAGATGGTAGAACGGAGATTTCTACATCAAGCCACGGCCAGTACTTCCCACCCATCTCCACACCCTCAACTCGTCCCCACCCTCGATTTCCTCGAGATTAGCCCGGACGTTGGCATTCCCCTCAACGACGTGTTCGACCTGGTCCCATAAACGGCGCCTGGTGGGGATCGAGTGCTCGTTCTGTAGGATAACGTCCCGCAGCTGAATGGATGACAAATAGGGCTGCGGTGTGCTGACAGGATCCGTATGATGTGCCAATTCCTGATTCCTCAACGTATCAAGCGCTATCTGGACCAATTCACTAACTTGACGAGCTTCGGTCTGTTTCTGAGCCACTTTCAGACGCGCAAGGATTACGGCAACGGCTGCCACAGCTCCACCTGTAACGGGGAATCACAAGCAACCATCCATAAGCAGCTGCAGGAGCTTTTTCAAACATGTTCACGCACCCAATGCTGTTGTCCGCCAAGCGGCCCATAAGGCTCGGGACTTGACCGTGACCACACAGTCCCATGTCAGATCCGCTTCCTCACTAGCCAAATACCGATGTCCCCTAGATTGTTAATCTCCGTTAATACATATAATCGTGCGAACACGGACAAAAGAGGAACATACTGATTATCTTCTGTCAAAACAACCCCAGGCGATTGAACAAGTTCTTGAACCGCTTCATTAAAGGTATCATCAAATGCAGGCTTCAGACGGGGCTAAGAAAAGAAATGCAGAAAGTGTAAGTCCATGGCCGCGGGTTGCCACCAATGTCAAAAACGTTAAAAAAAAACGAGAACATACCGAAGTTTTACGTTTCATCAACTCCTGGAGCTGCTTGATTTCAATACCCCATTTCCTAGCTTCCCCACCCTCCTTTTCATTGTATTCCTTTAAAAGGTCGTCCCCTCCGACACAGAGGCGCCGACCCCGTTCCTGGTCGAGCAGAGATTTCATCGCCTTACCAAGCACACCGATGTTTCTTTGGCGTTTAGGATCGGGTGCGCACCGCGGAGGCAATGCGATACTGCCCAATCCTGGAAGGCCGTTGAGGTTTTGAGATATCAGCGCCCATGCAAGCTCCGAGGGTGACACCGAGGTAGCGGGAGACAGGTCAAATGAAGAGGGAGGGTTTGGCAGGAAGCTTAGCAACGCATTTGGGCGAAGGATGTATCCATTGTCGCATTGGACGCTGAACTGCTCGCAGGTACCATGTTGAGGACAAGGTGTGCATGAGTTGGGTAGAGGTAAAGGAACCAATGGAGGGAGCGGGCACGGTGCCGAATCCTTGTCCTCGTTTGGAGATGACTGCATAGAGGGGAGGTTCAGGGTAGTCCTATTATCCCGATTGCAGGCCTCAATAGCCAGTCTATGCCCCCTGAGTGCCTCCAGTGCATTATTCGTCGTACTCCCTGTATCACAGAAGCCGATAGACGCTGATTCAGTCTTGTAATTGAACGCGACATATCCGACAGCCGCCACTATCAGAGCCGCCACCATTTGAGATAGAATCGTGGCAAAACCAGAACGATGGGGTATGTGCGCGATTAACGCTCGCGAGCGGTCTGCATTCTGCAGATCTGCTGAGAGCACGGGTTCAAAGTCTTCATCTTCCTCTTCCTTGACTTCTTCGTCATCTTCTAATATTAGTTCTTCCTCCGGAACCTCCTCCTCCTCTTCCGGGACCACGACACTCTGCTCTTCCTCCTTAATTTCCTCAACGATATTGAGTTCATCGATGCTGGGCTCGTCCTGATGGAGATCCGGGCTTTTAGCTCTTTGGGCTGGACTTGGACTGAATCGCAAGGGGGGCAACCGGCCGAGAGCAGGATTGAAGGAGCTTTGAGGAGGAGAGAACGGCGAACTTCTAGTCGGCGAGGAGTCGGGCATCTGGGGAGGAGCAGACAGAGATTTCCTGCTCTTCCTCGGTAGTGCACTCTTCCGTGGTACCTTCGCTCGAACCGGAGAGGGACGAATTGGCGAAGAGGATTCAGCACCAGATTGGAAGATGTTATTATCCTCCCAGCCACTGTCTTCTCCAAACTATAGCAATAAAATGAGAGGGCTGAGACAACGAATTACGGCGTGATTGAATAGCGAGCTTACAGTGTCTGAGATCCTGGGGGCTTTGGCGGTCTTTGACTACAATTGAAACGAATGAATTAGCGAATGAGCACGCCAATGGAAAGAAACAACGCACAGTCCGTCCGACTTTCTTCGGTGGAGGAGGTATTTCGTCCTCCGACTCGCTTTCTTCCTTCAGAGTGGGCTGTATCGCCGGTCTCCGACGCGATGTGCCACCGAGGGCGGGTTGGGCAGATGACCTGCGCCGTTTAGGCTTGAAATGGACATAATCAGCATATGACGTATGACGGAGGGGAGAGGGAGCCATACTGGCGAGGGTGGACTATCCTCAACCTCAATAACAGGGGCTTGCGAGAGACGTCGAGAAGATCTTGTCGATGGTGTTGCCTCCTGGCGGGGTGACTTTAGTCTCATGCAGTTAGGTGTAGAGGTGCCAAAGGTTCATTACCTTCCTACCTCCGTTCAGAGGTTTGCCTGTAACACCGTCCATTATGCCATCGTCACTCGGAAGACTGTTCACTTTCTTCAGTCTCTCCTTCTTAAACTTGACGGATCGGGCTTTGATTTCGTCATTGAAGAGCTGAACGAGCTTGGGCTTCGAATACGGCGTTGGATACGGGATATTGTGGTAACCCAGAACCCCCAGTAACTGGGAGACTGTCAGGGACGAAGGGTTGAAATCTGGCTCAAGATATTCGCCCAGGCTAATAACCTGAGCTGAGGTTAAGCGGGACATGAGGGTTGGAGATCAAGGAGGCAAGGGTCAACACGTTCAACGGCCACAATCCACACTCCGTCAACATGCGTAATATTACGTAAGGAACACAGATTGTTTAACTCGTCACATGACCATCCATAGTTAATACTTTGGCCGAATGAGTCCCTTGGAGCCAAACCATTTGCCCTTGAGCATATAGTTCCAGTACGCCGCCGGGAAGAGGTCCTATCGATTGGTGAGCAACAGGAAGGGATGCGAAACACCAGAGACATTACCTTCTTCAAGTGGTAGAAGAATCTAGGGGGAAAAGATTCGGTTAATTTGCGAAAGCACGCGTTAGGTTAGGCCGACAACATACCTTCTACTCTTGGCCTGGTCGACGAATTGTCCAAAGGTTTCTTTGGGAACTCCTCCATACGTGAACTCCGCGAGCATCAGTTCGCCATAGGCAGTCAACAGCTAGAAAAGGACCGGTCAACTTCGAATATGATGGCCAGATGCGCATTACTTACAGGGCAGCTCGTGTAGCCATCATATCTTGCCTTTGCAGACACTTCGCCAGTGTTGACAAAGGAGAACAAATTCTCAGTCAACACAGGCGCCTGAGCCGTAATAGCAGCGGCGGTCTTCGAGGTTGGAAGAGAGGAACAGTCACCAATGGCAAAGATGTTCTTGTATTCGGGATTGGTATGTTGCAAAGTCCCTTGGTCAACGGCAACCCATCCGACGCTGTCAGCAATAGGCGAGTCTTTGATGAACTTCATCGGGCCCATTTGAGGTGCTACATGCAGGGTTGTGTAGTCAACGTCAACTGTCGAGCCGTCAGGCTTTTTGAAAGTTGCCTTATGATTGCCACTGTCGACAGAGACCAGATTGTGTTCGAAGAAACCGTCGATGCCGCGTTGGAGACGGAGTTCATTCAAAGCGTCCGAATATTTCTTCACGGCGAACATACTCGGCATGCCAGTGTAGAACGAGACATTGATGTTGTCGCTTCGTCCTGTCTTCTGGAAACGGTCCCAGGCCATCCACATGATTTTTTGAGGTGCTAAATTATTCTTAGCCTGAGGAAGTTGAGATTATTCCAAAAAGCTTACCTCCGGCACACTTGATGACACCAGCTGGTTGCGTAAAGACAGCATTACCAGAACGAAGCCCTTCAATATCATCCCAGACCTTGTCGCATGTTTCGTACGCATAGATTGAAGAAACGCCAGATGTTGGATCAGCTAGCGCTTTTGACAGACCCTGAATGTTGTCCCAATTGATTTGCAAGCCCGCCGCAACAACGAGGGTGTCATAGTTGACACTTCGTCCAGTGCTCGTCGTGACCGAGTTTGATGAAGGAGTGAATGTGGCCACATTCTCAGGGATAAGTGTGAGGTGAGATGGAATGAGAGACTCTAATGGTCGACGGAAATCGGTCTTGGGTTTGAGGCCTGCACCAACGAGTGTCCTATATGCAGAATATATTCGTGAACCTGTTTCAACGCTGCAGATATAGGTAAGATTGTTACCATCCAGGCTAGGAACGGTTGAATGGTCAGATGCAATGTCGTCGGCCAGCAGCAGATAACGTACCTGGTAGTAATGGTCTGGTGCAGCATCAAGGATGGCTATATCATCCTTATTCAAAGAGGTGCCGGCTGCCTTGAATCTGTGGTAGATTTGGTTGGCAACGGAGAGCCCACCGCTCCCTTGGGCAGATTCAGCGAGACTGGTTCATCAAGCTGATACACGAGACTGACCTGCGCCCACGACCACGACTTTGTAGTGATCCTTGGAACCCGTGCTAGCGTTGCGCACGAGCCTTGGGGTTGCGGTAACCAGCCTTCTTGATGCACACAACATGTTGGGCGGGGGTGGACAGCGGAGGACAGGACGTGACTTTTATAATAGAAAATGTCAGATTACTCAGTCCGCTATCAGGCTCATGTGAGTGGCTCCAGGCGCTAAAGAGGAGGTCCGCCTGGTCTTCGGACGTCTGGACCGAAGTCTATCACCCGGCCCGCACCGTCCCGGGATCTCCGGGACGTCATTTTTCACACGGCGGAAGACATATCACGCCGTCGCGATGTCGGGTCGTCCGCACCCAAGGACACAGGCCATTGGCTGGTACGCGTAACAACCTCGTTCTCATGCTCACGGAACTACTTGTCGACTCACATCATTCTCTACAATGGCTATGTTTTCCTGCTCTTTTTAATCTCGGGCTTCTGCCTCTTCTATCCTTTGGCAATCATGAGCGGCAATCCTCCCCCTAGACGGGCTTACGGTCTTCCCAGCAACCCTCGCCAAGGCTCTTCTTTGAAGCACACGAAGAGTCAGCCGGATTTGTCTCGAAGGTCTCATGAATCCCCAGTGGCTGAGCCACTGCCTACGACTAGCTATAGTCGCCCCAGTAGTAGGGCAAGAGAGGCGCCGGCTCGCCTACCCTCGCGCTCGATAAGAGCGGTCAAATTCACCGGTGTTGCGTCGCCTGCTCGATCTGACTCTGCTCTTCCACCTATCGGACGCCCCTTGAGGAACCAAAGTAATCAGCCATGGAGCTCTGCCCCCAGCTCTCGAGCTAGTCTCGATGAACCCTCCCTGCCTCCCCTTCCGACGAACAATAATACGCCCCCTGGTATGAAGGCATCCATCTCTGAATACGATTCCTTTGGCTGACCGTAGCTTCAGCTTCAAACTACTCGGATGACCCTGATGATGATATTACTCCCCTCTGGAAGAAGATGGCAACGATGTTAACAGTCAACGTGAGCAAGGCCCTGGCAGCTACAATGGAGGAAGGGGACGGTGAAGGTAATTTAAATCCCAATCTCAATGTGCCTATCAGTAACTAAGGCTTGTATTCAAGCGACGCCTTTCGGACAAGAGTCTCGTCTCACAAAGGCCATGAAAGCGTACCATCTTCAACAGGCTCGAGATCATTCTGATCTGCCCGACTGGCTGTTCACTGATAATGAACGGCGGAGAAAACCCGTTCTCCAACGGCAGAACCGTGATGACCCACCGCCTGATAAACCACAGGCGCCTCCCGCATTCCAGCCCACGCATCGCACTTTTTATAGTCAGGGTTCTATCAAAGTGCAGGATCGACCGAGGCCAGCGGTTTCCAAAGACTCTCACAAGGGTGGCTCGAATGAACGTCTTAGGGCTCTACGCGAACGAGGTCGACATGTCGAGAAATCGGCTTCGACCTCCCGCCTACCAGCAAGCTCGTATCGTGAGCAGCGCTCCGGGTACCCGGTTGCTTTGCCATCCAGACCCTTTGTACAACGGTAACGATAGTGCCTCAATCAATTACAAATACATTATTGGTTATAGCAAAGAATATTAACACCAAATCACCACGTTCTGCCAAGTCTCCAGCGGGCAAGCATACATATACGCTGACCTTTCCCTGGCATAAGCTGGCATTGTAACTTTGTAGTCGATGTGTTTGTTAGAAAGAGATGGGACAGGAGCGACAGGCATCAACCTGCATCAACTCCGCATGGTTACTTCTGGAAGAGCGCCTTCCGTAACGGGCAATCCTCATGTTTAGCCAATAGGAACGAGGCAACAAGAATTCATCGCCGAGGTTGTCAAAAGGACATAACATTCGCTTGACAAAATTCGCGGGTATATACCCCGAGATCACCAAGCCAACTTGGAAGGGCCATCCCATGGGCCAGGGGACTACAGCACCCAACCAAACGACTGCTGCTCCCCATATCATGATACCTGATGACGCTATGGGCGATGACTTGTCGAACGGTGCAGAACAACGATGCAAAAATGCGAAGAATTTATGTGACTTGATGGATGCTTGATTGCAACACACCCTAACGAAAAATGATCTGGCAGCTAGTACGTCCCACCACCCAGAAGTATGGGTCGTCTCAACGTCTCCACCTGATTTGCGTTTCCATGGGGTCCTGAGGCGGCTAAATACTCACCGAGGGCCAGCAACTGACTCTTTATCCCTTTCCCTCCCTCGGTTCTTTCTTCGTTCGTTTCTCTCTCTTTTCGTTCTTTCTTCGTTCTTTCTTGTCGAGTCGATTCTCGACCTGGTCATCTTTCGTTCATTCAAGGTGAGTCTCGCAATATTATCTCCTAGCTCGCAGTCGCTGACCAGCCCATGTCCTCCTAGATAACCACTCTTTGACAGAGATTCAACGTAGCAGTCCTCCTGGGAGGTTTCATTAGTGCACACACCTTTTCACCACCTCGCAAATTTCTGTGTTATTTTGCCCCCTTTCCGTTCATTTTTCAAAATGGTCCACATTACTTCGATAATCAGCGCTGTTGCCCTCTTCTCCACCCTGGCATCTGGTCTGCCAAGTATGCCAAGGCGAAGGCAAGACGATAGTGCAATTGGGCTCGAGGTCGCCGTCTCTGCACCCAACGGGATCCCAATTACCAACTCTGCTGAGCTCACCTCGTGAGTACTTTATCTCTCATTACGCTCTGCTTGTACTCAGACACAATCCAGGCAACTTGCAAGGGAAGCCGGTCAGACCGCTGCTGCGCCCGCGGTCACCGTTGCCGGAGGCAACTATGGCGCACAACAGATGGGTGCTTACCCCCCTGTCGTCTCGTCACCAGCAGCACATACCGTCGCTGCACCTGCTCACCAAGTGACGACCAGTCCCGCCCATGTCCCCCCTCCTGTTACTCATGCCCCCCCTCCCGTTGCTCATGTCACCACCTCGGTCGCTGCCCATGTTACCAGCTCTGTTGCCGCTCATGTCACCACCCCTCCTGCCCACGTTACCACCTCCCAAGCCGCCCTCCCAACCTACGGTTCTGGTTCTGCCAACTGGCAAGACGCTAACTCATATCAGGAGTGTGTCCAGCGTGAGTACCCGTTTGTATTGAAAATTTCTAAACCTTATCTTGGCATATAGAATGTGTTGCTACATATGGCTCTGCCCCCGTTAGCTACAAGCCCACGGCCACCAACACCGCAAACTACGGCACTGGTGCTACCCACACCGTCATTGTCGCTCCTACCCAGGGTGTCTTGCGTTACATTCCTTTCGCTGTGAATGCAACTGTCGGTGACACCATCAAGTTCATGTGGGGTGCCAACAACCACACTGTCACCAAGTCGTCTGCTTTGCTCCCATGCAACCGCTCTGGTGACGCCTTGTTCGCATCTGGAACCCAGAACAAGGACTTCGTCTGTGAGTAACTCTACTTCCGGCTAAGCCTAAAATGTGCAGTTGCTTAGACCCGTCTAGTCACCCAGGTTGTTAACGAGACCAGCCCAACTTACTTCTTCTGCGCCACCGCTACTCACTGCCAGAAGGGCATGTTCGGTATTGTGTACGTTGTTAACAGTATCATACGGTGTTCTTTGCTAACGAAGTCCCCTTAGTAACCCCACCACCAACTTCGACGCTGCGACCACCTTCAGTAAACAGATCTCAGGCATTGCTGCTAACGTGAGTCTGCTATCTCCTGCGTTATAGATGGAACTGTTTGCTTACAGATCAATGTGCCCTAGAACTCTGATGTCCAAAGCTACGTTGCATACACCCGCCAGCAGACCGCATCGAACAACCTCGCTGGTCGCTGGGGTAGCAACATCGACATGGCTGCCTTCCCCGACTGGGCACAGAGCGTCGTTGCCGAGAACGTTCTCTACACTCGCAACTTCTTGGCTGCCAACCCCGAGGTTCTCAAGGAGGACGGTTCCATCGACTTGAGCACTGCCGGCTCGACTCCTCTTGCCATCCCTCAGGATCTCGCCGCCGCTCTTGCCTCCGCCAGCGCACCCGCAACCACCATTGCTGCACCAACCGCGACTTCATCAGCACCCGCAGAGACCGCCACCACTGGAACACCCGAGAGCCTCAACAACAACGGAGCGATGTCTTCCACCTCGCCCCGCCTCTTGGTCGCTGGCATGGCTATCCTTGCCACCTATATCCTCCTTTAATTGACGGATCGTGCTTGCAGGATGGACATTAGATAGAGATTGGCTGACACACTTACGCTACCTTCGCCATGGCTAACCCGCCTTTTTTTCGAAGATTCGGACTTGATTATATTCGGGCATTATTAACACACTTTTCGCTGCTACATTTGAACTCTCTTCGCCTTTTTTGTTGTTCTCGTTTTTGAAACCCCCTTTTTTACACCTTCCTTTCGACTGGGATCACATACCCCCCCACCCGACCCTTGTACCGCTCATAGCACAGTCTTGTAGTAGGAATAATATATTTCTTTACAAGAAAAAACTAGAACCCGAAAATGTCGTCGATCTCGTCGCGTTTGCGTTTCTTCTCCTTCGGTGGTCGTTTGCTTTTCTGCGCTTTGACTCTACCTGACTTTTCCCCNTCCCACCCTCCGCTCAAGCTTGGTGTTGAGCTGGGTCGTGTTTGCGTGCTTCTCCGTTGCGGCGCTTGACATGCGACTGTCCGTCCGACCGGAGATCGCCATTCCTGGAGGTGAGCCGGATGTTTCACCATTGGCTAATATTGAAGCATCCTCTGTTACGTCTTGAGCTAACAATGTTTCGCGTTCAATTTGGGTGATCATCTCTTCGTGTTTCAAGGAGCTCCCCGCGACGTCAGCCTTTTTTTGTAAATGGGTTGGAGCATCGCATGATGGCCGTAAATCATTGGCGATGGTAGTCTAGGGATGCACGAGTTATTGTCAGACTCTCCAGCATGTGCTCAGAGTTCACGTACTGTTGTTGCCGTATGCAACTGATGTATAGACCGCTGAAGTAGGGTCAAGATATCTAGATATTCCTGTGCGATGCTGTTCATCCTTGCTGATATCGCTGCTAATACCAGAAGAATCTGGATGAAGGCGCCGGTTTGCATCGACGTCGAGAAGGAGCTGGAAGATTTGGCGGTAAGAACGGCCACTGTTTGGACAAGAATAGTCACCTAATCTGACCTATAAGCATCTACTGCCCTCGCCTGAAACTGTGGAATAGATTAGACATAGCCCTTTCGGAAAACAAGTGTTCCTTCGTACCTTGGTTAATAGCGCCTGAGCTTGGGCGGTGTAATCCAGTGATCTCTTTAGGGATTGCGCGTTGGGAAAGTGATTCCACGAGCCCTTGAGCAAGTTTTGGCTACACATAAGAACATTCAGGTCTAAGTCTTCGGCCCCCGCCAGAAATAACCCACTTGGAAAGGGCATTTTTGCCGAAGAAAGAGCAGCGCAGCCTAGTGAAAGTGTCTGAGAGGTTCAGAGAACGGATTCTCTCCGAGTATCTACGGAGTTCTGTTGTCCGTCTCCAAAACAGTGCCGAACGGTGCTGGTTTTTGCCCTTGTAATACAAGCGTTGGAGGAGCTGCTCCTCGTTTGCCAAAGTAGTGGAAGCAACCTGGAGCCTACGGCAAGCTGGTTTCAGAGATTTGAGAAATGTGTCTATGGAGGAATGAAGCGAGGCATCGAGCTCCTTCCTGTCCCTGACATGGAAAATGACTGGTCGAGAGCGGAAGTTGGCCATTTTGGCCAGTGATGATGATGGAAGCTGGCTGAGTTGCCGACATGCATGCACATGCGCGGTAATTGCTGGCTGTCTCCCAATCACCACCACCATAATTCACCCTTTCCTCAATCATGGCGCAGGCTGGACAGGATGCAAAGTTCTTCCAACGGGGCAAGATTGAGGTATGTTTCGGGCAGTCTCTTCCGGCGTCTAAGCTCAGCCAAGCTTTAATTTTAGGAATTTAGAGCGGACTTGCACGCCGCTGACACGAAGGACAAGAAGTTCGTCAAGCGAAAGACTGTTTTGAAGAAGATCGTTGCCAATATCACGATGGGGAACGACAGTTCGTACGCTCTCCAGTCCTTACGAAGGCGTCGACGACTCATGGTTGCACCAAGTGTCTCCCCTCTTCACCGATGTGGTACAATCTTTGGGTACACCATTACTCGAGATCAAGAAGAGTAAGCCCACACAAGCTCATTGCATGGATCCCCTCTCAACATATCGCGCTTGCAGTGGTTTACTTGTTCCTCGTGAGCTACGGTAGGTCTGCTAAACCAGAGCAGATCAACATGGTCATCCCGTTCTTCCTACAGGTATGGCCATACATTCTTCAGTCTTTGTCGCGCTTTAACTCCCTAAATTAGGACGTCAACGACCGAAATCCTCTAATACGTGCCCTTGCCATCCGAACAATGTCATACATCCCCATCCCCGTCGTCACTGAAGCCCTGACCGAGAATCTGCGACATTGTCTGCGAGACCGAGATCCATATGTGCGAAAAACAGCTGCAATATGTGTCGCCAAACTCTACACTGCTGATCCCCGGAGAGCAGAGAAGGGGGGCTTCGTTGAAATGCTCAGAGATCTCTTGCTAGACTCGAACGCAACCGTAGTCGCAAATGCAGTCGCTGCTCTATCGGAAATTGGAGACAGGCCAGACGGTGTTATATTCAAACTCAATCTAACAGCGGCAAACAAGTTGCTAGCTGCACTGGAAGAAAGCTCAGAGTGCGTGTCCCCTGCTTTCCTTGGATGGCTACAGTACTGAATTCGTGGAAGATGGGGTCAGATATACATTCTCGATTCTCTTCTCAGGTTCGTTCCGGAAAGGCACTCCGATGCAGAGATCATGGCAGAGCGGATAGTCGTGCAACTACAGCACGCAAATTCTGCAGTCGTCCTCACAACGATCAAGATCCTGCTCTATTTGATGAATTACGTGGAGAATCGACGTCTCATCGAGTACCTATGCAAGAAGATGGGTCCTCCTTTGGGTGAGCCGTCCCAAAGTGATCGTGTTGACCCTTACTGAATCTATCTCAGTGGCTTTGCTGTCCTCCGGACCCGAGGTGCAATATGTTGCACTGCGAAATATCCTTTTGATCATCCAACGGCGGCCCGCTATCTTGAAGAACGATGTCAAATTCTTCTTTTGCAAATACAACGACCCGATTTACGTCAAGCTGGCAAAGCTGGAGATTATGTATCGACTAGCGCGCGCTGAGAACTATCGAGAAGTCTTGGCAGAATTGCAAGAGTGAGGATCGCGTTTCATCATACCATTTATTCGTCTAATGGGGTGCATCTTACATCTAGATATGCATCTGAGGTTGATGTCGACTTTGTTCGGAAAGCTGTTCGATCCATTGGGCGCCTTGCTATCAAAGTTGAGGAGGCCGCCGATGGCTGTATTCAAACCCTCCTCGAATTAGTAGAGGCAGGGCTGGCCTATGTCGTTCAAGAGGCTGTCATCGTCATCAAAGATATCTTCCGTCGTTATCCCGGAAAGTATGAAGGCGTCATTCCGAAGCTCTGCGAGCACCTTGACGCACTTGACGAACCAGAATCCAAGGCGGCTATCATCTGGATCATTGGCCAGTTCGCCGATAGAATCGATAACGCTGACGAGCTGTTGGAAGTACTCGTGGACACTTTCCAAGAAGAAACTGTCGAGGTATAGAATGTTCCTTGGTTTTCTCAAAAAAGATTTGTCTGAACTCCTGATTCTTAGGTCCAATTGGCTCTCCTGACAGCTGCAGTTAAATTGTTCATTTACAAATCCAAGTCTGAGACCGCGAAAAATCTCGTGCACAAAATACTCAAATGGGCAACTGAAGAAGTTGACAATCCTGACCTTCGCGATCGTGGCTTCATGTACTGGCGGATGTTGGCTCTAAACCCAGCTCTCGCAGGGGAGATTGTGCTCTCAGAAAAGCCGGCTATCACCACCGATTCCGATCGGATGGACAGAGGAGCTCTCGACCAGCTCCTCCTCCACACCGGAACGCTGGGTAGTATATATCACAAGAATCCAGAGGTGAGAAATCTGCATTGTTTTCTTCTGCCAAGTTAACATTTATTGTTTATCAACAGACTTTTATACGCAATGCTGCCGGGAGAGCCCTTACCGATAGCCCTGCCCTCAACCCCAACTCAAGAGCAGTCCTTGTCCACCTCCCGCGACTACAGTTGCCCGATAGGCAGATCCATGTCGCAGGGCGAGGGCCCGTCGAACCCCGCGAACCCTCTCAGACCGATACCACTTCTCGTGCGGCGTCACTCCCGCTGATTCCAGAAGACGGGCCGGAAGTAGCGCCTCCGCCTCTTCCGGTACGCCCTCCTCAAAACAACGGCAATAATCAGAACGGCGATGAAGATGCAGACAATTCCGACCAAGAAGAAACTTCTCGGACTCGGAATGATGATCCATATTCTAATCTTGACGGTGCCTTTGGCAATTACCTTGCTGATGAGCCCAGACCGATGGGGGCGAGTGCTCATCAAGGCAGACATAATGACGATCTCTTGTTCTAAGCGTGTATTACATAGATTACAGCATTTAGTCTATTTGACATTGTATCGCAAACCGTGCGCATCGTCTGGTAATAGGACGGTTCAGACAGCCTTGACAGGCCGTAATGAGTTGTAATGCTGCGCGTCGCTATTAGACTTACGGAATGAAGAGCCACAGAGCAACAACTCACCTCTCCGAGACCATACATACGGCGATGGTAGCTTATACGCACAGGGGGAGCTATTGGGTGTTCGGAAGGATTATGGACGACAATTTCAGGTTGGGCACTTTGAATGACGTGTATTGGAACGTTGAATGCCCGGCTCAGCGCTAGTATTTCAGGTTCACCGCCCCATACTGCTGTATTTTGAATAGATTTACAGTATTGTTCGAACTGTTTTGGGCTCATAAGGCCGGCGCTATCAGCACCGTATCCATCTTCGCCCTCTGTGGAAGGAAGGAAAGGAAGAAAGTCATCCGGGTGGGTATAGATGTAGTTTGCCGCCGCAGCGCGAGTGAACTCGTATCTCGCCTGCTCTGGAGGCAAAAGACCAAGCAGAGCTAGCTGGTCAGCGACTGCAGAGAACAGACAATGTCCGTCTGGATTTATCTATACACCCAAAAGAAGGTTAGGGCAAGTCAATTGGCTCGGGAAGCGACGAACCTCGTACATCCCCACACCAAGTTTCTTGCAGATTCGGGCTATTGCTTCTTCTTCATCCTTGGCCTGCTTCTCAAGTCTAGCCTGAACCACTGGATCGTCAGGGGAATAAGTCTCTGCAAGGGCCGCTGCTCTTCTGGCCTGGGAGAGGACGTCATTAATGCAAGTGGAAGTAATGAACATGTGCTTGCCTGTCGTGCTTTGAACCGATCCTTTGCGGAAACCTTAGGCTGGGACTCTAGCATATCAGCTTGTTTATTCAAATCCATCTCGTTCAGCAAGGCTGCCGTCTCTGCTTGAACAGTTGGTGGAGCCTCCTGGGAGTCCAGTTGGTTAAGAAGTTGGTTCATTAGATCACTGTCGTCGTCGTCTGCAATAGGAGGGGGTGTCGGGGAGCGAACAAGTGCCTTTAATAATTTGCCCTTCTTTTTGTTGGCCATTGGTGAGGACAGACGCGGTGGGGGAGAGTGAAGAGTGTAATTGTCTGCTGGTCAGAGAGCTCCATCGCGTCTGAATGGGTCAAAGGACAAATCTAGGCGAGGCACAGCCACCCCATCACTCTGGATATCATCTGAGATCACAATCACATCATGAGTCGAATTCAGTTTGTGACCTCTTTCTTGAATACCCATGGCCTCTGTCGATGCTGCGGCCTTAGAGGGCAAGATCGCCTCGCTACTCGGTGCCATACGAGAGAATGACTCGTCCGAATCATGGAGCCAGATCACCCAGGTCTGTCGGTTAATAGCAAACAGCCTGCGGACACGGGGAGAAGGTATGTTACGGTCAATAAATCTCAAGTCTAGCGCGACCCAGCTAATATCCAGGCTAGTCGATAACCACGAAATACTGGGAAAATCAGCTCTACCGCAAAGTCTTGCTGCCCTCATTCCACTGGCATTGCATGGTTCTCCTGTACCTCCAGACGAATATACGGCGCCTATTTGCGAGATGCTGCGAGTTTCTGCTAATTTGTGCCTCGACCATGGTATCGAATATTCGGTTCACTGTAATAGGTATAGTGCTAACTTTCTATAGATATAAACAGAGGTCATATCCTAGAGGCCGGGCTTCCCCAAGTAATTGTCTCTCTACTTGAGGGATACGCTGACAAAACCTCCGCATCAACCATCATCGAGCCTCTCGACCTATCAATTTCTCACCTTCAAATAATCCGAACCGCTATTGGTGTTCTGCTCAATGCCTCACTTGGATACGGTAGGTCGGTTCTGCTCCCCTGATCTCCAAGGTACTCAAACGATCTCCCTCTCTAGATCCAGTGAAATTCCGACTGATCTCCCTCGAGACGGCCTTGACAATCGTGAAGTTGTCCGCGTTTGTTTACCCCCCGATGTCATGGCTCTCTCTTTCTCCTGACGATGAAACGAAAGAAGCGTGGTCTCTGCGAAGCGGCATCTCCAATTGGGCATGGAGGACAGTCTCCGAGTTGAAAGACAGCAAGGATGATCCCAAAGACGAATGTACGTATTTCCGCAACTTATTGCACATGGCATACCTTTAACGCCAAGTTAGCAACGCGCCAGATTCTAGGACCAGATGTCCTCCCCTGGGTTACACCTGCACTTGCACGGTTCATCCCACCGTACGAGGCCAAAGCAAACCCTGCTCTGGCTGCTGACTCTTCATTCTTCGCTCAGCTAGTTCAAGCCGACTTCGAAGTGTTAGAGGAAACATGCACTCTGTTGGAATCACTTCCACTGGATGTAGAAGACATCCGTCTGGCTCTTGCCCGTGGATATTGTTTCCCGGCAGAGCACCTTGGTGTCCCTTGCTTCAAGACAATGATTGACTTTATTGAGCGAGGAGGTTACCCTTTGACATGGAGCCATCCAGCAATAACAAAGGACGACAAGCAGCGGAAGGAAAAAGTCTTCAACATTTGCAAAGGCGCGCTGATTAAGTCTGTGGTAGAAGTCGCGGGAGAGGAGAAGAACGAAGATATTCTATGGGACGACTCTGTTGATGGAAAACCTGGAGGAGAATTCGTTTACACTATGTCCAGGTGGATTAAAGATTATGTCGACGTAGTTGAGAGGGACCCAACCGGGATCCACAGGGACGATTTGGTCATCTGTGCCAGCCTCTCGTTAGGAAATCTCGCTCGACGGGGTGAGTGGTGCTTGTTAAATGAACAGCATTCATGCTAACGGTCCTTTTAGAGAAAACCTCTACCGCCCTTATCTCAAGCCCTCTCTCCCTGGCTCCTGTCCTGGCGTCCCCACACTTCTTCTCGCCCGAAACTGACGTTAAATTGAAGCATGGCGTACTTGGCCTATTGAAGCACGTCGCGCAATCAGCTAGCCTATCTCCAGCTGTCCCGAAGGCATTCGCAGAAGTGGCAATCGTTCAAAGAATCAATGAAAGTGGGATCTGGGACGAAGGAGCCGACAACATGGCTATTATCGTGCAACTGAATGCTATCGGAGTCGTCAAGCATCTATGTAATGCGGATGGTGAGTGACCAGGTCAGTTATTATCGTTGATACAAGGTATGCCAACTTTTCGTATAGTCGACCACGCCATAGCGCTTGCTCTTCCTCCGCCGGGGGCCGATGCAAACTATCAGACTGCGCTGCAGCGGATACTCGCCCTCGTCTCTAGATCTGATTCTGTACCAATCAAGAGCGAGGGAACTCGGGTTCTGGTGAACGTTGTCCGGACCCTGCTGATGAGACGCAGTGGGTCTACGGATGGGACCCAACCACTGCCCGCCAAACAGGCAGAACAGAGGCAGCGGGCGGTCGGAGCTGTGTTATCACCGTCGAACGCCAAAGCACTGGCATGGTTCCTGGCTCGGAGCGGCAAGTTCCCTATCCTCATCAACGAGGCCGTTGTTGCCTTCAATTTGATTTGCACTCAAAAGGGTGGCGGTATGTCCGTTCATATTTGCCAAGCGTTCTATGGTAATTGATCAATTTGTCACAGCTGACCTCGTCCTGGATGCTATTCTTCTCCCCACCCCCGAAAGTAACGTTGGAGGAACACCTTTGTCGCCCATTGGAAGTGAAGCCAGTTCGCCGACACTTGTGAACAAAAACCCGGCGACGCAGAGCGGACTGGACATGATTGTGAATGCCCTCCGAAACGTTGACAATCCGGCGGTCTATCCGATTGAAATTCGAGCCAACATCTGCACTTTCTTAATCCAACTTTCGCGGAACACGTCGGGGCCGAAACTCGTACAGGTGCAAGAGGCGACGAGGCCCCTTCTGGAGAAGATCAAGGAAACTTCGAAGGAGAAGGAAGATCTACTAACCAATGTCGCAACCAAGGTTCTGGACGGCTGGAGGTCGAGGTAATCTCTGGTGCTTTGCGATAGGGCAGACAACTATCACTATACATGTACGCCGTGCTATGCCGTATCTTTCTGTACTATACATTCAGGTAAATACCCTTCAATTTGACACACGCTTCTCCCTGATTGCACGGTATTGGCTGCCCTGGTAACACCCCCACTTTGTTACTGTACCCCGCGGCCCCGCACGGCCGCCATGTGACGGAGGCTCACCTCGGCAAGGTGAATTTGGTCCCTCTATCGAGGTTTCACGAGACGTCAACCCGTGCTACGCACACTGTGTCCATGGATTTTCCTCTCTCTGCTTCACCTGCTGGACCTGTCCGTGTTCAGGTGGACTGTCGCATCATCATATTAAAAACTTCTGCCGCATGTTCAACAGATGACGGCTGCTGAATCTTCCAACGGCAATCCATCAGAAGTGAAAGACTTGGAAAAGAGGCAGGCGATTGATCGCGAACAGTTGGCACTTTCTTTAGCGCCCGTCTCCCGGAAATTCAGAAAGGACGCGCCATAATTGGACACACGCGTACACACACACTGTTGTTGCGGGTACTGCGGACTAGTGCAGGGGGTGCAGGGGCCAAACGACGGGCAGGTGGCAGCTTTTTAATCCCTCTAGCTGGCGTCCGTGTTAGTGTAGCTGCCCTCGGCGTTGATGAGGCGTTGCCTGATCCTCATTGTCGGTACTACGCGAGTGTGACTTCCAAACCGTCAGTCGTGTATATGTATGCCATTTCATACCCTTCAAAGAGTGGGATGAGTGAAACGAGAACGTCATGATTTGAAGCGCAACCTGCCTGGCGGCCGACGACCCAGCACAACTGAACAACCCGGGCAAATCGGGAATGAATTGGGCTCCGAGTGAATGAATTGGGCAACACCTGAATGAATTGGGCCAAGACTGCGACATCCAGCTGCCGCTGAGGGCCTGCTACAGGTTTGCTCGGCAAGCGGGTCAACTGATCGATCATGCTGAGGGGTATCATACCACTACCGGCTTCCATCGTCGCTTTTGCCGGTCCCAAGCTTGACGCTCCCCGCCTTTTTTACCATTTATGCCCAGCAGCTCCATGAACCCAGCCTATCCCTCTCTGCAAACCAGCTTCCACCATTAGAACGAGATGGCTGAAAGCACAATCACCCTTCAAGTGTCTGACCGAATTGCTACTATTACGCTCAACCGACCGAAGTCCCTCAATGCATTGACTCCCGAAGGTAGGTACCCGCCCCTTTCTCAACGCCTCGCCCTCAAGTGAACGTTTGGTTATCTCGTTCGCAGACTATGACTACCTTGCCAATACGCTGCGGGAACTAGATACGAGAGACGATGTTCTTGTTACTCTCCTTCAAGGTTTGTTTATCTTATACTAGTACCCGGCTGTATATTGCAGAAAGCTTAGCCATTTATTTTTTTCGATCGTAGGCACTGGGAGATGGTTTTGCGCGTAAGATATTAGGCTGCCTTATCTCTCTGTTATCTACCAAAGACTGATCATCTATTCATGGATAGGGGTACGGATGTCAAAGCCAGGTCTACTGTTAGTGGCACAACGGGAAACGTCCGGAAGGCGTTCACCACTAACGTTGTGAATTCGACCGTGGACCTCGGTCAAGCTGTACGTCCTCGTTTTATGGATTGATAGGGGGTATTGAATCCAGGTGTTAGTTCTACTCGCATCGCAAGATTCTCGTCGCGGCCTTGAACGGGCCAGTCATGGGTGCGTAATCTGTAATATATCTACTGCGCTAAGGTCTGAAAGAAGTCAATGCACAGGAATAATGGCGGGTAGGAATCAGGTTCTTGAAGCGCGAGGAGCTCGTGTTCACTCATAGCATCTGTTTCAGCGTTTTTGGGGTATTTCGACTTCATTTATGCACTTCCGAACGTCTGGCTTTCATGCCCGTTCGGCTTCCTCGGTACGACCCCCTTCCCAAACTAGATGCAGCCAATAAGCTTATCATAGTTATTAGGCATTGCCGCGGAGGCAGGCGCAAGTGTTAGCTTTGTCAATCGAAGTGAGTCCGGGCTCTTAGATCTTAGCAATGGTGACCGGGACTAAGCACTGGGACATAGTGGGGCTAGCAATGGCGAAGGAGGTACTGATTTGGGGCAAGAAGAAGAATGCCGAACAGCTCCTTATCTCAGGGTTTATCAAGTGAGAGTTTATCGTCGTATTCAGGTCTCGAGCGGGCGTTGATGATTGTTGTCAGTAAAATATTCCCTGAGCAGTCTGTACCCCATTTCCAGGAGGCAGTTCGACAGGAGATTCTTTCGGAATTGGAAGGACTGGACCCTACAGCAATTCTGTCCATTCGGTCTCTCATCCAGGCAGGTCTGAATGAGAAGAACAATATGGATGCTGTGAACTTGAGAGAGGGTTATGGCAAGTGCTGTTAACAGAGATGGGTGACGGATGATTGACGTACGATACTTTCCACAGCTCAGGCAGCACTATTCGCCAGTGGAGTACCCCAGGAAAGATTCAGGAAGATCGGGGCGAAAGAGATCAAGCACAAGCTGTGAATAAAGACTTTAACCGCTGGCGAGAGCCGAGAGTTTCCAGGAAAGGCATCGAGTGTTCCGTTTCTGTCTGCCAAGAGGGCTTGAACATATGGCATCTCCAGTATGGGGGAGGGTGGACGGGCATCCACTCGACGGCCGTGGTCATCTCAGCAATCCACATGGTGGTGGTGTCTTTATCGTATAGGGTCACAGCTGTTATCCATCACAATGGAACAATACCATGTGCTTCACTTCCGTTACTCTGCTTCCCTCTCGCTTCGTCCCATCACCCCAGGCCTCATGCTTCCCCATGCTGTGTGGAACATCTCCCTTCGGTCTGTGATGAAAATGCGATTAGAGGCACTTCGCCTAGCCTGTTTAACTCCGCTCCAGGAACTAGCCAACTATAAGATACACACTACACATGGAACTAGGTCTTCCCAACTTCTTTCTTCTTTTCCCACCCATCGTTTAGGTGGCCGAGTAGCTCGAGGTTCAGCATGTCGCTCGACGAGAAAAGGACGAGCACAAGCGAGAAAGTCGTCGACACGGAGAAGGTCGACAGCCTCTCCGAGCAGGTCGAGTTCGATGAGACCCTTCGCGAGCCGACTGCGCAGGATGAGACCCTCCACCGTGGTCTCAAGGCCAGGCAAATCTCCATGATTGCGGTGCGTTTTTGTCCTCGTCTCTATTATCTACACGCCCTGACTTCACCCTGGACGCTCAGCTTGGTGGAGCTGTCGGCACTGGTCTTATCATTGGGTCTGGGACGGCGCTCAGACGAGGTGGTCCTCTAGGTGGGGGGTTCATCCTCCTGTTGATTGCTATCATTCTCACCTTCATTCCTACAAGGTTTGCTACTCGGTTACGCCTTTGTCGGCTTCGTTTGCTACCTGGTCATGGTTGCTCTGGGAGAGATGGCTGCGTATCTTCCCCACAAACGAGGTTTTGCTGGATACGCGACACGGTTCGTGGACCCAGCCCTTGGCTTTGCACTTGGATGGAACTATTTGGCGAAATATGCAAGTACTCCAACGGTGCCAAAATTTTCTGCATTCTGACGATCATTCTAGCTCATCGTTACACCGAACAATATTAATGCAGCTGGTGTCGTTGTGCAGTATTGGACGAGGAGCGTCCATATTGCCATTTGGATGGGTAAGTCATTTCGTCTTTCTTGACGTCACCTTCAATGCTTACTCCCCCCTGCTTTCCAGTTATTTTTATCGCCTTCAGTATGTCCTCCAAACTGAGTTAGCGGTGGCTGTCAATTCTGATCAGTTTAACAAGTCTTCGTGATAAATCTTTTGGGAGTCCGCGTATTCGGTGAACTGGAATTCTGGTTTTCTGGAATCAAGAGTGAGTATTAATAGTACTTAGAGCTTCCGAGTCCGAACCTGAGGTTGACCATCCTCCGTAGTCGTTGCCCTGATTGGCCTTCTGTTGATGGGCATCATCATTGATCTTGGTTAGTTCTTGCTTTTCTTCCTCCCCTAGATCTGCGTGTTCATGGACCAATCACATAGGTGGAAATCCTCAACGTGATAGACTTGGATTCAGATACTGGAAGGAGCCCAATGGACCCATGGGCAAATACCTTCTCGACCGAGTTGGTGGCAACACTTCCCTGTCCATCTTCCTTGGATTCTGGGCTACATTGACCAATGCACTGTTCGCATACATGGGAACTGAGCTTATCGGTGTCACTGTTGGAGAGGTATGTAAGCTTTCCATTGTATCATAACCTTCGCTGACGCCTTTTCGCCAAGGCTGAGAATCCCCGTCGCAATATCCCTATCGCTATCCGAAGAACGTTTTTCCGTATCTTGGTCTTCTATGTTGGCGGTGTCTTCGTTATCGGTCTTATCGTTCCCAGCACGAACCAGGACCTCTTCATCGCTACGCAAGCAAGGACCGGTGCTGCAGCCAGTCCATTTGTCGTTGCAACCAGACTGGTAAGTCATTCCTGTTTCCCATCCAGATTGCCGCCTGACCCCAGTCCTCCTTAGGTTGGTATCAGGACCCTGGACCATGTTATCAACGGTGCCATTCTCATCTTCGTGATGAGTGCTGCGAACTCGGATCTTTACATTGGATCTCGCACGCTCTATGGTCTCGCAGTTGAAGGAAAAGCGCCCAAGATCTTCAAGCGAGTCAACCGCATGGGTGTCCCTTACCCTGCGTTGATCCTTTGCACGTTATTCTGTGGCCTCGTTTTCCTCAATGTCAGGTCATCCGGATCCAGAGGTAAATCTTCATTGCGCCTAGCGTAGCTAGCTCTTCACTGATTTGCAATCTAGTGTTCGGATGGTTCGTCAACTTGGTGTCAACCTTTGGCGCTTTGACATGGATGTGTATCGTTTACTCACACATGTAAGCGTCTTTATTGTGCGGGTGGTATGACCGATGCTCATTTCACCCACTAGCCGCTTCATGAAAGCCCTCGAACTTCAAGGAAAATCGAGAGATGACCTGCCTTACAAAGCCCCCTTCCAACCATGGGGAAGTTGGTTCGCTCTTGGTGCCACTACCGTAATCACATTCTTCAAAGGATTCGACACATTCCTCCCATGGAACACTGCGAACTTTATCACGTATGCAATTTTCTATGACTCGGTGGGTATGGACCTTGTTTGCTGACGAAGCTCTGCAGGAGCTACATTGCCATTCCAGTATTCTTCTTCCTCTGGATCGGCTACAAGCTCTTCATGAAGACCTCTGTCATCCCTTTGTCAAGGGTCGATCTCGTGACTGGGCTTAAGGAAATTGACGATGAAGAGAAGCGTTATCTCGAAGAAGAGGCACGCCGCCCGCCCAAGGGCTGGCTTGGAAGGCTCTGGGATTCTTTGTAAAATACTCGCTCGTAGAAATGTACACCACATCAGGACATATAATGAACCAACGAGATTTGCCATGTCTGTCTGTCTATTCCCTGAGTTTGTTATGCTGACGTCATATGCTTATGTGGCGACGTGGAGGACTTAGATATCGCCCTTCCTAAAACGCACTGAACGCTTCCACGAACACGAATCACGATCGGTTTTAAATGGAGGACTCATGCTGGAGTCCTCGTATAAAACCCAGATGCGATGAGGGGGTCGTCATTCAGTTTCTTCCTCTTCTTTGGTGTCTTAACCATCTTCTCCTCCATCAAGTTGTACAACTCAAGTTTCTTCAAGAAACCTCAGTCAATACTCGCTACTACTGACATAAACGACACTTCCGAACTCAACATGTCCATCTCTCGAGTTTCGCGCCATGTCGTCAAGAAAGTTCTTGCTATCGAGCAGTCCGAGGTACGAGTCTCTCTGGCAGCTCTTCTGGCTCCTAGAAGGCTGAATGGAAACGATACTAGGGTGCCGGCGCTCGAGTCCGACGAAGCATTGGATCTATGAACTTGCGCAATCTGACACCCTTCCTCATGCTTGACCATTTCCGTATCGGAAAGGGAGCCGTGAGTCGGCTTTCACTGCAGGTTTTGAAAGCCTACTGACAGATTATTGCAGGGTTTCCCGGATCACCCTCATCGCGGTCAGGCCACGGTTACTTACATGTTACAAGGGTACGTCCAATGACAGCACATCTATTTGATATCATGCCGGCAATCCTAACACTTGCAATCTAGTTCGAGCCGTCACGAAGACTCTGCTGGCCATAAGGGGACCATAGGTACGCACATTCAGTTGGTGTTTCAATTTCTGACCCTCAACATATATCCTGTAACAGTCGCTGGAGGCGTCCAATGGATGTGCGCCGGCAAAGGCATTATCCACGCTGAGATGCCGGTGCACGATGAAGGCCATCCCGAGCCAGTTGGGTTCCAGCTTTGGGTCGACCTTCCAAAGCAATTCAAGCTCGTGGTATGTGTGATCATTCATCCATATTTATACTCCAGATGGGTCAGTTTTTAACCATCGGAACTCATTAGGATCCGTCCTACCAAGAACTCGGGCCCGAGGGGTAAGTCCTGCCGCGCAGCTCCACTTGTGAAGCTGTGAGAAGACCATTGCTAAATACATGATATCGTTTTTTTTTCAGGATCCCAACGGCTTACCCGGAAGGTCCAGATGGACCTGTATCCATCAAAGTCATCAGTGGAAAGAGCCATGGGGTCGAGTCACCTGTCCGACCGCTGGGAGGGTGCTGGTTCTTCCACGTCAAATTCACCAAGAAGGGCACCTTTTTCCAAGAGATTCGTGAGTACAGTTCATGATGGTTCATTGAAACGAATTAACTGATTTGTTACTGCAAAGCTGCCGGATGGACAACCTTCGCTTACGTCTTCAAGGGAGGCGTATCGGTGGATGAGGACCCCACTCGCCTTGAATCGTATAACACCCTTGTTTTCTCCAGTGAATCTGACCAAAGTGGAGTGTCCATCACGGCGCTGGACGATGAAACAGAGTTTATCCTAGTACGGTCGTCTCGTTTCATTCTACCGAACTCATTCGCTTATCTATATTGCTAGGTTGCCGGCGAACCTCTTGACCAAACGGTATTCCAATATGGACCATTTGTTATGACCACGAAAGAAGAGATTCAGGGAACGCTTTTGGACTGTAAGATATCAATCCCCTTCAGAGCGTGAGTTATATTTACTGACTTCAATCGCCCCCCAGATCAACTTGGACGCAACGGGTTTGAAAAGGCCCACACCTGGAAGAGTGAAATAGGCAACCAGTGATCAACGATCTTTCATTTCCGATTTGTGTGCTTGGACATATGTAGAATGTAATTGTGTATCGAATTGAATCGAGATTGCCAGATCGAAGTCTTTTACGACTTGACATTTCGCTTTTTGACGACCATTCTCTCATCCTCCTCCGCATCGCTAACCTCCTCCATGGCATCCCATACATCGTCTTCAGGTTCATCCGCCTTGGACGAATCAGATTCGGTAACGTTGAGCGAAGAATCGTGACCGTCCCAGACTATGCACGTAGGTATGCAGTTTGCATACGTCTTGCTAGTCACTGTTCCTTTTCCTTCGAGACGTGAACCGGCTTTGCTGGCTGGAGCGTAAGCGTCATGTGTACGAACATATCGATCTAACGATGTCGATGCAACGGCCGTAGGAGACGGCGCAATGGACGTGATTGCCCCGGCGATACCTGAAGTACACTGTCAGACACAGGATAGATCGACAGGTTCAACCTTATGTCATACCCTGGTAGCCGTACAGAACTTGGCCATTTCGCAAATCGAGAGAGTACATATTCGTCCCATGGTCACTTGCGAACAGTTCACTGAGGACAACGTATCAGAATTGGAGCCTGGAGAAGATAAGATGCACACGAACTGTTCGTTAAACCCTGGTTGCAAGGTCTTGATGCCTCCTACTTTGCCAATGCCTTTCCAGTCAGAAACGGGTTTCCGAGCTGCACGTATATCATAGCGCCTAATGTCGTTTCCAAGCGTTCCCGAAACTATTTGACGGGAACCTGAAGATGGTAAAAATGAGAGCGATGTTATCCGAACCGGAACGCGAAGATTCAGGTTATCGTTTGGGACCTGGCTTCGCATGAGTATGAATGAATAGAGGGTGGAACAGTATACGGGGGCATACATTTTTTGCGCGCCATATTTCTCCAGGAAACAGTGCTTCTGATCGTTTTCTCTTCTTTCCACTCGAGGCAGCAGGTGTTTCTGATTGCGGTGGTGGTTGGAATGCTTGCTCCGTATTCCAGACTGATACCTCTACCTCTTCACCACCGTAAGCAAAGCTTTGCGAGTCTGACGACAGTCTCCAGTCTCGCAGGCGAGTGGGTAGAGAAGCTTTGTCTTCTTGTGTAGGGGAAGAAGATTCTGTCGAGGATGTTGCTCTTCGTAGTGCACCGTTCGATGTGCAAGAAAACACTGAACTTTCCTCACAATTAATGGATTCCTGATAATGATGAAAGAAGGGAAGCCTTACTTAGAGGTTGCGGCCAGGCCTACAAATTGGTTGTCTTTCAGACGTTTTTCTGACCATTGGCAAACCGTTTCGAGTTCATCGGCTGGTGATAAGGAATGCAGGGCGAGAGCTCCATCCGAAAATGCTGTAGCTAGCTTTACTTGCTGATGTTCAACGTGGGCCAGAAATAGACAGTTGGGCTACATACTGATGAACTCTCGGCGCTTGTACCGGGGCAAACTGCGATTTTTTGGACTGCAACTCTATCGGAGGGATCTCCTCCAGTCGCTGGTAGCAGAGTTTTTATTTGGGACTTTTCTTCTGGAGTAGAAGCATCTGGCTGGTATCGCAGAGCCTTGATATTGCCTAGGTCGTCGCCAAATAGAAACCTACTCATGGTGTGAAGAGAACAAATTTCTATGAGGCGCTCAGGTTCAATCAGGGTCCAATAATGGGCACCAAGTCTCACGATCCGGATCCGGACAGTTGCAGTGATTGACGAGCTCAACGACTTCCGACACCGCACTCGTCCGTCGACACGATGGACGGCCCTCTGAAAGAACTTGGCAAACTCGAAACTCTCAGCTCCGGAAGATCAAAGGGAACCACCATACAAGGCTCTCTGGACTCTCTCCTCAAGTCATTGCGCGAAGCTAAGGATGAAATAGCCGCGAAAGGCGTTGTGGACCCTTCCCGACTACGAGACCTGTCGCAGGTGGCCGAGGGTAAGAAGAAGGAGATTGAAGATAAGCAGAAGGAGGTGTACTCGAGCATGTCAAGGTTCGGTAAAGCCTGGGACAAGGTGTGCTATCTGCTTTCGTATGTCATGTGGACTATTTCTGAACATCTCTGCAGAAATTCCCTACGGCTTTGCCAAGTTACTCTGATCTTTTCTCCTCCCCGTCTTCGGCGGCTGCTCTGGAACGAACAGTAGCGCTTCACTTGCTTAGGACTGGGCAATTCGATGTTGCAGAGACGTTCCTTGATGTGCGTTATCCCTCCCAATAGCCGGGCTTTGTACTCAATCCAGACTTGCAGGAATCCGGAGTAGAAATACCTCCCAAGCTCCGGGGACAATTCGTAGAACTGCATGAGATTTTGAAGGCTCTGCGCAACCAGAACATCGGTCCTGCACTCGAGTACGTTCTCTCTTGTTGGACGCTCCCTATTTCTTACTAATGTCTCCACAGCTGGGCCGACCGATACCAAGAGTTCCTGCAGTCCCGAGGGTCGCCATTAGTTTTCTTTTTACACCGTTCACAATATATCCGCCTTCTTCTGTCAACCCACCCACCCGATCCAGAGGCAGCCATTGCCTACGCCAATAAGCATCTTGGACCGTTCCATGATGAGCATGAAGCCGAACTCAGGCGACTCATGGCTTGCATCGCCTATTTACCCCTTTCGAAGCTCCAACGATCGCCGTATCAGGACCTAGCCCAGCCGCAGCTTCATTTCGACTTGGAGGCGTTATTCGCCAAGGAATATTGTGCGACTCTTGGTATGAGTCGGCAAGTACCACTCCGGGTTGTCGGAGATATTGGTGGAGGAGGCGCACTAGCGAGGATTGAGAAAGGGAAAAAGGTCATGAAAGATCGCAAATCCGAGTGGGCTCAGTCCGATGAATTACCTGTGAGTCTTGTGAACCTGTTTTTGTCGGACGTGAACTGACCCTGCATTTAGATCGAACTTCCACTTCCTCCAGAGAATCGTTATCACTCGATATTTGCTTGCCTCGTATCAAAGGAGCAGTCGACTGAAATCAATCCACCTATGATGTTAGAGTGCGGTCATGTTATCTCCAAGGACAGTTTGTCAAAGTTGAATAAATCCGCTGGGTGCGTGCCGCTTTGTTTTTGCTTCCGCACCATACTAATCCTCTTTGTGGCTCTTAGGCGAGCGAAGTGTCCATACTGTCCTCGAGAGACCATCAACGGCAGTGCTTTGCGGCTGTATTTCTAGTTCAGTTTGCCGTTTGTAATTATTAATTCAAATGTTCAACGTTCATGTAACAATAGGATCAGGATCATGCAAGTGCCGTGTATTGGAAGTTCGAATTCGCGAAGTCTGAGACGTTTGGCATGTGTAGATAGGGCTATCTCATTTCCCCATTGGTGATATGTTGCGATCGCTCCTATTGCTACCAGACAACTTTGCTCCACCAAAAGTTATGCGGATGTAGAACACCAGCATGGACGAGTAATCGAGGGTTATGACCCTCTTTTTCGAGACTCTCATCTCGACCTTTTAAGCACGACGCTTGCCAGAGCAGATTTTCCAGTCCACTTCCCACTTTTCCACTTTACCCAGGTCAAGTCTCACGGCTATGCTCCGTTACTTCGATGCTTAACTGAATCTGTCATTACTAGATCCCCGCAAAACCCATGACTTCTAATCCACCCGAGGGCAATGGGCCCTTAAGAAGGGCCACTCGCAGTTTGTCCATTGATCCCTCGAAGCTGGTACCCATGGATAAGTGCGTATTCCCTATCAATCGGCTTTTGCTGGGACTGATCTATGGATTACTAGGACAGAGGCTCTTCGACTTCCCGGACACTCTGACTTCAATGTGCTCTTTATCGGTGCCGGGAATATTATGTTTGGTCAGTCAATCCTACAAATGACCTTTCTCCCTAGCGGTGTTAACGAACTCGCAGGTTCTCCTGAGGGACCATGGAACCATTCCTTTAGGCTGGAACAGTATGTTTAGCATTTAACTGTGCCCTCGAAGAATTACATGTTCATTGACATTACCTTCCCAGCAAACTCGGTCCTCGCCTTAAGGTCGTAGGGCTCATCGACCCCAACACCCAACGTGCAGCTGAGGCACTCGAAAAGAAACGAGGGTCTTTCGTCGTGGCTGCTTACCAGGCCACACACATCTGCAAGACTCTCGATGATTTCATTCGGGTTATGTCGCCCGAAGAGAAGCCACATGCTGTGATTGTTGGGAGTCCACCCATGTTCAGGGGGATTTTGCAGAAAGGCCGCGACATCGAGGCTCAGATCTTGGAGCGTTTCCCTGGTGTTCCTCTGTTCGTAGAGAAGCCCATTACCACTGGTCCCCTCGAAGAGTTGAGCGAGACCCACCAGCTCGCCAAAAGGATCTCGGACTCTAAGACCATTTGCTCTGTGGGGTATGCGAATCTAATCTCTCGCTGTGCTTGGATAACTGATTCATTGTACCGTAGGTATATGTTGCGATATCTGAAAGCGGTTCAGACGATGAAGAAAATCCTCGAAGATAACAAACTCACCGTTATGTGCACCATTGCACGCTACGCTTGCGCATACGAAGCTATTGCAAAGCCGGACTGGTGGGACAAATCGAAGAGGCACGCTTTACTATTTCTTCGATACTGCGCAGTTATCTCATGTCGTCTTATAATTAGCGCGGGACCCATCATCGAGCAAGGAACCCACTTCTGTGACCTTTCTCGCTACTTCGGGGGAGAAGTTGATATCTCCACTGTGGAAGCTCATTCTTTGGAGTGGGATGAAAACGCTGGGCATTTAAGCAAGCTGACCATCGATGAAAGCCAAATTGCTCCAGAAAACCGCATTCCTCGTGTGACTTCTGCTACTTGGTGAGTCGGTAATTTTGTTTTCTAGGGCTGACCGCTGAACTTCTCGTAGGAAATACGAAAGCGGGGCAGTTGGGAGCCTCTCCCATGTCGTTGCTTTACAGGGTACCTTGTACAGTTGTGAACTGGAAGTCTTCGCTGATGGCTATCAACTGAAGTAAGTCTTATCATATCATTGCACCAAAGATAAACTTACTGACAGCATTGAAGGCTAGTGAATCCCTATTCCACTCCTGTTCTCTACATCCGGAGACCCGGAGATGATAACGAGACTAGCATAACCTTCACAGATGATGATCCATTCTTCTCTGAAATCTCTCATTTCATCGACACCATAGAGGGACGCGAAGAGAACGAGCCCAGAATCCTGAGCTCCTTTGACGGTTTGCACGTTCCCTCACCTGCAAAGCATCATCGCTAATCTCATCCGCTAGACGCTGCGCGTTCGTACGAGCTCACTTGGGCTATCCGTCACGCAACTGAGCGTTCTCGAGCCCGAGCACTGGCTGCTAAAAACACTGTTCGGAATACTATTCGACCGCTTTGAATGCGTCGTGTGTGCCTTCTTTTCTTTTTTTGCATAATAAGTTCAACTGCTCTCGATACACGGAAGGAGATGCAAACCAACAGCTGTAATTTTAACCAATAGAATGTACATAGACATGTCACACAAAATTTAGGCCCTGGTGCAAGGTATTATACACTCCCTTCTGAAGGTTCTACCGTCCTCGAGCGTTTCGAACTGCCTTCACCGCTGTTTGAGTTATCTATCGGTTCCGCTGAAGCCTTGCGTTCGACCACGGGACGCTTTGATTTCTCCCTGGCTGCAACTTTGTCCAATTCCTCTTGCAAATGCTGTTTGAGGGTTGTAATGTTCTTCATGGTCTTTTTACATTTCCAACACTCCAGGTCTGCTTTCAGCAAAGCTTCGTGTAGCTTGACGTCAAGTCGTGCCATCTACTTGCCCCAGGCATTGAGTTCATATCGCTCAACGTAGTCCAAAGAGGACTTACCCGGCTGAAATACGAAGGTTCTGCTTCGAACCACGAAAGAACATCGTCAATGTGGAGGAAGAAACCAAGCGAGGGATGGAACGAGTTGTAGTGTCTCTTGTTCTTCATCCTCTCAGACACCAAGTCAACCGACAGGACGTGAAGGTGTAGATGCCTATGTGCAAACGCGGAACACGCGTATTTTACCATAATATGAGTATACCAGACTCCAAGAGAGAAATGAAATGAACGCCATTCACACCATGGAAGGGACAGCATGGAATCCAATCCATACGTCCCATTTATACCCATACCTCTCCACCATTTCCTCCTCGATCTGTTTCTTTACCTCAAGGGCTTCGGACTTGAGCCCCGTCACGAGTTCCCTAGCCTTTTCTTTGTCAGTTTGCAGCAAGGACTTGAGGTTGGTGACGTCGCGTTCAGAATAGCCAGCGTCATCGTATAGACGAGGAAGAATCAAAAAGTGGAAGATAGACTTGGGATACCCATCGAATATGGTGAAGAATTTCTCAGAAGAGCGAAACAGGAGGGACGAGGGCAGCTCATCCGCGGGTTTGAGAACGTAGGTGCGAAGCGCGGTGTCCCAGGAGGACATGGATGGATTCTGAGATTCTCGCGCGCGCGACCTCAAGCAACGACTCGGAGGAAGGGTCCGTGCCATCAACATTTAATCGGAGTTCGAAGTCCCGATCACATTGGAACCTCCTAAGGTTGAGCCAAGTAGATTTGTGAGCTCCTGGTTGTATGTATTCAACGTAGATGAAGATGGAGTTCGAAGTCCCGGTCACTTGAGGTTGCGCGCCCGAGAATTTCAAAATCCATCCATGTCCTTCTGGAACACCGTAGCGAAGTATGGTCAAGTTTGACATAGTGCTGGCAATGGGACTGATAGAACACTGAGGGTGACTAGTGACTCAGTACTCAGTGAGTGTTCAAATTTAAGACGTAAAGCGTGTACATAGTGTTATATAACGAACAAGGGCGGATGGTGCATGGTAGTATACAGGCAAAAATCAATATACGATGCAAACTAGAGTCATCTACAGATGCATGCTTTCAGTTCGTCTTTAGTAGATTTCTCAGGTCCTCTGACAACTCGATACCGGCGAGGGTTGCTTTGTCCTGACGCTCCTTCCCTAGGGAACCCCTGTGCCGCAGACCCTCACTTCCTTCACCTTCCTCTGCTTTCCGTCGGTCTATATCGGCAACTATTTGAGCAAACGACAAGAAGAGAACTTCGGCCTGAGCGAGGGTTGAATCCAGCTCGATCGTCATACTAAGTTCGTTGCAATACTAGAAGAAAAATTAGTGCATGAATCGGGAAAATGGAGAGACAAACGCACTTTAAGGACTTCGTCGAACTATGGTAGAATCTATGGTTAGCTGTTGGTGGCCGGAAATGCAATTTAAATGCTTACCTCGACCAGATACCTCAGAATCATGTCCCGATGGGATTCCAGCACAGCCAAAGCGATGAATAGGACGAAACTAGAACTGTAGTAATCCGTCCAGAGAATTTCCCATAGCCGCAACACATCGTCGAAAGGGAACTCCCGTTTGAATGCGATGAGCACCCAGCTAAGAACCGGAGGGGTGGGGTAAGTGATGTGATAGAAAACTAGCGGGGAAGAATACCAACCGGAAACAGAAGAACAAGTTCAAGCCATCCGTTTTTTCTGTAAAGGCTTTTAGAACTTTCCTCAAGGATGGAGTCAACAACACTCACCTAGATGTCTGTACAGTTCTGGATCCATAGCCTCAATGAGCTGCTGCAAGGTTAACAGCTGCTGTTTCATTCCACTTTGGTCACGTAGGAAGTTCTTTTTCTGTCGTCACGATTAGCTATGTATTCGACACAGGATGAAGCAAGAACGGTCTCCTACCATCTTTTTCATGTACTGCACGAAACACCAGAAAGTCATTTCTTCATTACCGGCGAAAACTACGTAAATTGGTGCGCAAAGATCTGACATTCCTTGCACATAGCCTGAGCAAATGTCAGAAGCCACTCTTTCAACAAGGAGCGTGGATGTGGGACCTTACCTAGGTCTTTCTCAAAGAAATTGTACGTCAACAAGATGCTTGCCATGCGATCGACATGCTCATTGCTAGGAGACTGTGCCCCTATATCGCACATGTTGGGCGATATTGTCGAATACCGCTTGCTGAGGCCCTTCTCGTCGTCCAGATCTGTCGTGGATATTTCAGCAGGTGCAGCGAATAGTGGTTGAGTGCGATCAGTACGACGACAATCGACGTCTATCCGATGCCTCTCCTACTTCACAGTTAGGATCAATACCCAAGAAAGAGAACAAGTCGGGCTAACCTCTATGACATCCTGTCTATCGAACACTTCTGGAACCCCGCACCACTCGTTCTTGGTGTCCTGATATTGCTTCCTAGATGGTAATTGTGAGTTGAGCTAACTATAAGAAGTAGAAAGCCGCAATCAATCTTACTGTTTTGCTTTCCAAGCAGCTTCCCTTTCTTCCGTGGTGACATCCCATTCATGAACCCCGAGAATAAACGGCCAAATCTTCTGCCTAGTAGAGGCCTTGGGCGCAACTCCCCTCCTGAAAATCTCATGCCTCATCTCCTCTACTCGTATCTTCGGCCTCCCATCCTCTCCGAACCAGCTATCCCAAGTCTGGTCATCAACAGGATGCGCCGGATCCCTAGAAGACTTCGGCGGAGGCAAATTCGACGTTGAATGAAGCAACTCAAAGACGCCCAGCGACGAGCTCTCTTCAGCGAGATTAGACGAAGCAGAAGGTAAAGTCTGAGCTTCTCTCCGCCGTGCACGCTCCCCTTCTTCCGCTACAATCCTGGCCCATCGCGCCAAATAGACTCGAGCGCTTTCAAACTCCCCCACACCACCCTTCTCAACCCAGCTACCCCACTCTCCGTTTGCGTTCACCAAGCTTCGCACAGGATCAGGCAGGTGGGGGACAATCGGCTTAGCCAGGGGATGAGACAAGATATTCTGAGCCGCATGTCGAGTTGCTCTCGTTATATTAGAAAACGACTGCAAAAGAGCCATACGAGCTTGCGAGGTAGATTGTGATGGAGTCAATGGTGGAGAGCCGAGGGATCTATGGAGTACGGAAGATCGTTCCGAATATGGATTGCTTGTGGATGCAAGGGGTTTCGGGCGTCTGTGTGCAGGAATAGGGGAGTGCGAGTTGGTGAAGGATGACTGTGCAAGGATGTCGTCCACAGCATCGTCAGCGAAGATCTGGGTGGAGTGAGCTTCAACGTCTGCTCTCGATGGATCAATCAAGAAAAGGGATGGTTGGAGAGTGGACCTCAGGACATGGGCGTATTGCCTGAGTCTGGCAAGCAGGTCTTCGCCTCCCCACGAGTTGACTGGTTTGGGTACGTGAGTGACACCCTCAGTTGGAGGTGGTGGGTACGATGTAACGGAGCTTCTGGGACTTTGGAGTGTAAATGAGTGGGACTCGTCGTCGTGAAACTGGAGTGTGGGCAAGGTATCTCCGTTGATGAGATTGATAGCAATAGATCCATCTACGCAAACGGAAAAGTCATGGGGAGTCAGCGAATGGAGGCTGGTACGCAGTGCATTACGTACACCAAGAGGAGAGGCTAGGAGGATGGACGATGAGGGAATAGATGGAGGTCAGAGGGACAGAGAATGCATAAGACTCTGGCCGTTGGAAGGGCATATCAATGAGAACGACGTCTGCATAATTAGATAGCCAGTGAGCACAGCGATAGAATAGAAGTGGAAGGACCACTCACCATCTTCCTCGTCCTCCACACCTGCCCTCTCTTCTATTCTCACAAACTTATCCCATTCAGTAGTCCCCTTCTCGTTCAGCAAAGTCTCAGGAATCCATGCGAGCAGATAGATAGGATTGGTTGCTTCCTGGGATCATCATGAGTGCAAGAACCACAGACGCTGCTATTGAATATCTTACTCGTTTCACTAGCGCTACAAACCCTGGGATGTTATCCCGTGCGTATGCAGTTGGGTGAACATATACTTTGGACTTGCTGTAAAGCAGTCTATATCTTTCCTCTTCATGAGCGTTGGCATCGACAGACGACGTTGCAGAGTCTGTCCGCTTGATTTCGACCATTGATTCTGACTGGTCCCAGGGTAAGAACGATTCATTAGTTATCTAACAGCATTGTAGAGGAAAGACACATACCGAGAGTGTTGACAAGTTGCTGTCTAGAGAGGTATCAGAATAAGGAGAATGAAAGCCTTCGACCATGAAAAAGAGGGCCCTTACAAGGGTCTAGAAATGGAGAATTCGCAAAGATGGCTGCGCCGCTGCTTGCTGCGCTCTGCTGAAAGTAGGCGTCATAGTCACGTGCACCCAATCCCCATTTATTTTTAGCGCGCAGCCAAAAGGCAAGGAATTCAGGCAGCATAAGAGAGCGGAAATGTGGAAATACAGAGGCAAGGGAGAGGTCAGGTAGCTCAGGTAAATGAAGGGATGAACGGTGAATGGAAAGAACATGAAGGTTGGAGTTGGGCCATCCCATTCATACAGCTGCGCTGCATGCATCAACTGAATAACAGTTCACAACGAGTTTCTCGCACTGCGCAGGCACATGCCGTCGGTCAGAAGGCTCGGGAAGTTTCATGAAGAGGAATGAATAGAGTATCGAGTCAATACAGGATCATGTGGACGTCATCTACTAAGCAGCGCAGTTTACTTTTGGTACGACCAGACGTTTCGCAGGACTACGAGATAGAAAAGACGTGGAATCAGTACGCGAAAAAGGGTGAAAGATAGTCTGGATACTCACGTCCTGCCCTGGTTGCCAATCGGTTCAGAGAGTCGTCGCTCTCACCCTGAGATCTCACTTGTCCGCATAGAGCGAAGGTGGTGGAGGTGCCTAGAGCCCGGCCATTGGCGTCAACGTCAGCAATGACGATCTGGACGGAGGCGTGGTCCTTGGAGGTAATCAGGCGGTCTAAAGGGAGGCAAAGGAGGCTGGTGTAAGAATGTGTAACTTGTATTGATGCTCGCCCGACGTACTGGTCGCCGAGCACTTGCGGGGAACGTAGAGATCGACAAGGATACCCTATATTCCAGTCTATTCAGCACTTTGTCGGGTCCTCGAATAGCAGATTACTCACAGCGTCGTTTTCCATTTTATCGTCGAGAGCGTTGTCTGACGGACGGTACAATTGATTGGGAGAACGTGCAGGAGCGTGAGAGAATTTGGCGTAAAACTGTATAGTTTTAGACTCGGCATCGCGGCTGGGATTCGGACTTGTTCAATTCGTAACTGTATCGCAAATTTCCTGGATTTCTTCGCTATAAATTTCTCTAAAATCTCAAAATTCAAAAAAGTCTCCATGCAATATTATGCAAATAGACTTTGGAAAGGTATCTACAAGTCTGCCACCGTGAAACCTTTGGGAAACACCTGTCTAACGTTCACATTTATCCGGGTCGTCTCGAGATATTCTGCGAACGGGGCCCATTCATCATCATCAGAGACATTTCTCAAGTGTCCGGGAAGGGTACCCTCTAGAATACGAGGGACGCCATGGTACGCTCTCCTGCACGACCCTGACATAATAACAACGTCTCCAGATCGCAGGAGGACAGGTACCGGATCGGTGTCTCTGGTCTTCCCCCCAATCAAAAACACCGCTGCGTTCCCGAGCCTACATGAATTGAGTACAACGTCCTTTCATTTGCAGAAGTCAGAACATACGAGATAGAAACCAGTGGTGAGGTGGAGCAGACCTCAGAGCGGTCAACGTGAGCCATTAACGTGTCCTATCACATTCATTGAGCTCGATCCACAACACAAACACCAGAGCCCTCTCTCACCTTGGTCTGATAGAAATTAACGATTCCTGCATCCGGCTCTAGACGCACAATCAGCTACAGCGAATCCGGAAGAAATAGACCGTCCTCACCGTATGTCTCCCTCCAAGATTTCCATTCGGGATCGCTTTGATCCCATTCCACATCCTCTGTCCCATCGTACACTTGATTCCAATCGACCGCTTCTACAGCACTCTTGCATATATTTCGCACCTGCGGATCTATCTCCCCCTTTCCACGCGAAAAATCGTATTGCTTTGTCCCCCAGTGATAGTACCACCCAATGTTCGCCCACCTCAGTTTATATAGAAGAGCAGACAGAGGTGTCGGCTGAACAGAAGCCGAAGGAGCGGGGAGGGGTTTTGGGGTGGATGCAAGGTCGCGATAGTTCTCCGGAGATAGAGGAGTATTGTCGATTAGCTGACGAGGACCCGAAGACGGTGGCTCTACAACATCAGAGTCAATGGCTTTGGGTTGAACGGTGAGCTCTTCCCCGACGGATTTATGATGGATGTAAGAATTCCATAGGCCATCCTCGGGAAGATGGTAATGGGTGTCGAGGTTGGTCGGATTGGGCTCTCGGGCTTGCTTTCCAAGAGACCAGCGCACGAGCTCTCTTTGTTGGGCTGGCTGAAGGAAGGAAGGCAGAATCACGAGGCCTAAATGCAGATAGAGGAAGCGACATTTATTGGGATCGGCAGTAAAGTACATGGAGAAGCTTGCGCACCAGGGATTGCTGGTATTATACATGCGTCACTCGAGCCCGAAAGCCTCCTGTATTCAAAAGGAGAGGCAGATCCCTGCCAGACACCCTGAGCCAGTTCTTGTTGCCGAGATTCATCTAGTTGAGCGATATCGAGAACATTGGATAGATCAGGAGGCGGAAACCTCGCTTTGAATCGTTTCTCTGCTGCTCGAAAAGGAGTCCAATCTTGGTCAACGGTCGGCCTGTTCTTGGTGGTCTTGTAAAACTGCCTGCGTGCCCTCTTGTAGGCAGCGGAATTGGGATCGAGGAGTTCCGCGGTGGTGGTTGTGGACATGGGGAAAGGCGATGAACAACAAGGACAAACAAGGGCAGAACATGACGAGGTGATGGAAAAGTCGGCAAGTGTAATTTGGAAGCTGTCCTCGACCTCGAATATCCCATAGAAATCCCTCTAATTTTGCGTTAATTTATGGCATTATGGCTTCCCCGAGCCTCCCAGGCACTCGTCGCCCAGTCTAGCCGCTCCCTCATCATCCGCAACCATGCGTCCCTCTACTCCATTCATTACCGCTCCTTGCGTCCCATAATTCGCCAGACTCCCCCTGCCTTTCGTTTGCAGTCTACCAGCTCAAAGCAGTCACCCACCACCTCTAATGCAAAGCCCAACGTGGACACAGCGTCGGCAGCCGAGCCAAAGGCTGCTACACCCGCACTTCCCAAGGAACCACTCGGCACTCGTGTCTGGAAGAAAGTGAAGCACGAAGCCCAGCACTATTGGCATGGCTCAAAGCTGCTCGTCTCTGAAGTCAGAATTTCGTCTCGACTTCAATGGAAGATCCTGCAGGGAGACACCCTTACCCGGCGAGAGCGGAGACAGGTAGCGTATCCCCCGCCTTCGTGAACATACATTTTCGTTAATTCCATGCCTACAGTTGAAACGCACAACGCAAGATTTGTTGCGTTTGGTTCCATTTGCCGTGTTTATCATCGTTCCCTTCATGGAACTGCTGCTCCCCGTTGCACTCAAGCTCTTCCCCAACATGCTTCCGTCCACGTTTGAAGACAAGTTCTCAGCGGTGAGACCAGCTGTCACCTCCGTCACCCCGGGTTCGCGGATACTTATACCTATTGCAGGAAGAGAAGCAGCGCAAGCTCCTCCGAGTTCGACTTGACATGGCCAAGTTCTTGCAAGAAACCCTTCGCGAGTCCGGTTTGAAGGCCAACGCGCATATCGTCGGCTCTGACGCGTTCAAGGAGTTCTTCCGCAAGGTCCGCTCTACCGGTGAATCGCCCTCAGCAGCAGATATCATCAGCGTCGCCAAACTCTTCGACGATGACTTGACATTGGACAACCTGTCGCGACCTCAGCTCGTTTCCATGTCGAGGTACATGGGCCTCAACGCGTTCGGCACAGACAACTTCCTTCGAGGACAGATTCGCGCTCGATTGTTGCATCTGCGACGGGATGACCAGCTCATCCATTCGGAGGGTGTTGACTCCCTTTCCACTGCCGAGCTCCAAGCTGCGTGTCAATCCCGAGGTATCCGTACCACCGGCATCTCCCCTGCTCGGTTGAGGGAAGAACTCGCTACTTGGATTCACCTGCACTTGCATCAACGCGTCTCTGGAGTCCTCCTCGTTCTCGGAAGGGCGTTCAATTTCGATGTCAAACCCGGTGATGACGAGGATGGCAAGACGGCTGTTATCGCCAGCTTGGAAAGCGTTCTCTGCGGTTTGCCCGACAACTTGGTTCGTCCTTTTCACCCAAATTTTGTGTACCAGTCTGTTAACCTGCTGCATAGCTTAACGAAGCCGAACTCGAAGTCGATTCCGAAAAGGCCAGTTACAAGCAGAAATTGGAAGTCTTGCAGCAGCAACAGGAACTTATTGAGGACGAAGCCGAACAAGAGCAGAAAGAAGAGGACGCTCGTCGGGCTGCTCGGGAAGCTGCTGAACTCGAGGCCAAGACTGCCGAGGCTCTGCTACCAGATTCTGAGGTATATTCCTCCGGTTATTATTGTTGCAAGAACCCCCAATGACATATTTTCGATAGCTCCACCCCGAAGTCGCCGAGGTCGACGATGCACGCATGACCGCTGAGCAGCTCAAAGAACTCAGCGAAGCCCTTGTCGTCTTGTCTGCCAAGTCTAGTGTGCTCAAGGAACGCGATGAGCTACGAGCCTTGATGGAAGAGAACTTGCAAGCTGAAGAGGTACTTACCTGCTCTCTTTAATAGAGCATTTGCAGAATCCTAACCTAATTTGTATCTCTCAGGACCCCAAATCACCTTCTGGTGCCTTGACCAAGCGCATCCGGTCCATGCTTACCAAAATCGACACCCAGCTGCAGGAATACGATGCCCGAGTTGGCAGCTCTCTGCAGATGATCTCTGCTGATGCTCAAGGTCGTATTTCTGTCCAAGACCTCGAGAAGGCGTTCTCAGTTATCAAGCATAAGCCTGACGATGAGGTTGGCTATGCCGTGATCCAAAAGCTGGACGTTGACCAGGATGGGTATGTCGAGCTTGAGCACGTCCTTGGACTTGTCAAGGAGGAAGGTTTGGGTGCGTATTTCTCTTCCTGCCTGCATTGTCTGCGTCTTGCTGAAAAGGATATCTTTCCAGGGATTGTCATGGACGACCAGGCTCAGACTCTCATCGGCCAGGGTAACGAAATCAAAAACTCGCGGCCCAGGAAGGAGGATGTCGTGCAGGAATAGATTGCTAAATCACATGGATAGACCCTACCTTAATTTTTTGGCATATAGAACTAATCCAACGTACTCTGCCATATAGCTAGCTAGATAGAAGCTGGTTCTTGGACTTGAATTACATTCCAGGTGGCATTAGATACAGCAAAAATGACATATTGCGAGCAATGGATCAATCCTATTCCAAATGGCAGTTGAAAGCAAACTAGCAGAGCATTAAATCATTATAATGACATGGCGAATGACCGATGTCCGAAACCTAGTTGGTAGTGTCGAGTCTGAGGGGCTTGACGGGAAGCTCTTTTTCGGGGGTCTTTGCCCTAGAGGGTGTGGGCTTTGTTGATGACGACTCGAATTCAGAGTCGACGAGGACATAATCATCCTCGTCTTCCTCATCGGCTTTTTCTGCAAAGTACCGGCCGGCCTGGAGTGCAAGGACGCCTGTCAATGCGACGCTGCAGATGAGGTGGTTCGAGGCCAGGTCGAGCACGGTGGTGCGGAGAACTTTTGGGAATATGTCGGTGGCCAGATGTGGTGGAAGAGCACCGAACTGGGCGAAGGCTATGTGTGTGGGGTTTGGGTTAGACAAACAGACGCCGGGTGCTGGCAAAAATCAACGGCCAACTCACTCGGCATGACAGAATTCAGGTAGACCACGATGGTCGTGCCGAAGAGGACTTGTAAGAGGAAAGAGGCAAGAATTTAGGCGTCGTAAGTAAGAGGAGGGAGCAAGGTGGAACCTACAGATGCTGCCGCCGTCGAACATGATATTCCCTGCCCCCAGGTCATTGAGACTCCAGAGGATGGTGACTGCCCCGAGGAGGACGAGTGAGCGAAGGAAGTGGAGCCAGGCTGTTGGGACCTTGGCAAGGATAGAGTAGTAGGACGCAGCGGTCCAGAGATGCTCGTCAGTGACGGGGGACTTCCATAGTGTGAGTGAGTCCGCAATCCAGTGGGTGAAGAGGGCACCTGTGTCAACCTGTGAGCTTGGGAAGGAAACAACGACGAAGAGAAAGAAACAGACCTAGCAGAAAGCTGGTAACACAGACGAATACGCCGGCTCGGACACCCATGGAGACTTGGAGAGACTCAAGAGAGAGTGATCGCGCCCGCTCACACCCAATACGAATACGTAAATTTCTTTTTCCGTCATTTCATCATTTCACTCATGCTCTCGCTCGCCCGACCACTCTTCCGGCACAGTTCCACGCAGCTTAGGGCCCTTTCTTCGACGTCGACATCGACGCCATGGTTCGTTGACCAAGCTCCGGTTCAGAGGCCTACAGTACACTCGCCGCTGTCCAAAGCTTCCACCGTCCCTCCAGTACCACAGGATGCTCCTCAGGTCCTTAGGGAACTTCAGTCGGAGCTTGCGCAGTCTCCACACCTCGACGTCTCTCAGCTGACCGTATGCCGGGCAATCCCACCCCCACCTGCAGAGCCGCTCCCTGACCGGCTCCCCCAAGGGAGGAGACGACGTGGAGGCACCATTGCCGGAGATTCCGCTTATGACAGCCTCAATGGTATCTGGAGTTGGTTTGTATTCGCCCAGGTAAGTCTCATATCGGTATTTACCGCTAAGCACACCCATTAATATGAATTCCAGGTTAAAGAAGGAACGGAGGGTAGAGGCGCTGTGGAATCTGTCGTCAGACAAGTCCGAAAATCTGTACGTCCGCTATGACTCGCTGTGGCTGCTGCAACCCGCTCATGAACCTACAGCTCCTGGCCCGGACACCGCCTGTCACACTACCGCCCAAATCGAAGCGCCAGATGGCGTCTGGCTGGGCCATGGTTGATGGGGGTAACTTTGCGATCCATGTATTGAGCAAGGAAGCCAGAGAGAAGTATTTTAGCGATACCCTGCGACAGTAGTCCACATTCTACACGTACACTACGGATACTAATACTAATAGTAGTGTTACTGTACTAGTCACTGAGAACATTTGTTCCCACGATAGAAGGGAATATGAGCGCGTTAAATTGAACATCGAGTGCTTGAACCAAACCATCATGTCCAATCGAGCAGGCGGCCTCTACGGAGGCATCCAGTTCTCCTCTGGTGCCGTATTTCAGTCCTCTGCCCCTCAATCTGCTCCCACTGCTCCTGAAAAACCCGCCGAGGTCGTTGCCAAACCCAAACCGACGGCGGCAGCGACTCCAGCGGTCGCAGCAGTAGCGATAGCAGCACGGTCTCAGGAAGCGCAGCAGCCAGCATCGGCCAGCACGACCACCAGCAAATCCACAGCCGGTATCTCCATCCGCTAACCTATGTCTATCTTTCAATTTGTTTATTGAAACGACGGCATTTCTTCTTCGCTTTCATTTTTCGTCGACTTTACTTGCAGGATGGTCGGCTTCCCTGGCCTTTGCCCCTGTGCGACGCCAACCGCAAAAGGCAAAGCCCACAGCACCCAGAATTCCTCTTGGGGCGTCCTTGGCGGGGTCCACGCAAGTCACAATCACAACGACCACAGTGTCGTCTACCGCAGTCGTGTTCGCTGCACCCGTCTTAAATAATACGACCGCCGCTGCCAAACCCGAGGGCCAAGAATCTGCAACACCCAGCACCACTTCTCAAGGATGGGGGAAGAAGGTCAAGCCACCGTCCATGGTCTTGGATGAAGATGTGAACGGATTCAAAGCGTCTCAAAAGAGAAAGGTTGGCAAAGGAAAAGGGAAGAAGGTTCGTCCTCTCTTTGGCCGCCTTTTGGAAAGTTGTATCTTATCTCGAATAGAACAAGCACGCTCCCCTCGTCCCTACCTGGGACCCAATCGCACCGTACGACCCTATGCGGCCCAACGATTACAACGAAATCAAGGCTTGGAAAGTGAGAGAAAGGATTGAACGACGACATCGACTGGCTGAAGAACGTCGCATGGCTACTAGTGGAAGACGCGGACGAAGCGGAAGTTACTCCGACTCTGATTACACCGCTTCAGAAGACGAAGACCGACCATATAAAACAGGTACGTACTGACCTTTATCTCCCGCTGCAACACCCTTTTTACCTCGTCTCCAGCTCGATTCGACGAAGATTTTGATCGGTGGTCCCGTTCGAAAGATGAACCGCTCTACAGTCGCTCTGAAGACAGAGGGTACAACCAATCCAACGAACCCGATGAACCATCGCCCCTTCCGGGGATGTCGATGCCTTCCTCTTCTCTAACCGATGCAGCCCCTCCCGTCCACAAGGCAGAAACCGGGGAAGATGCCTATCTGAGGCGTCTTGCTCTCTCGAACAAAATGAACATACCAGTCGAACAACCTCAACAACCGCCTTCGCCTCCCCCATTAGCCTATAACCCATTCGCTCCTCCTCCCGTCCCTCCGCCACCAACCGCGTCTTTCGTTCCAACCCAGCCATCAGCAGCAGCAGCAGCCCAAGCCGATGCGGTTCAAGACAAGATTAAGCAGGCCGCAGCTATCGCTGCCAGACTAAGCGCCCTGGCGTCGGCTGCACCTGCACAAGAGACACCGCCGCCTCCGACCCCACCGTCTGAGTTTCCAGAAGAAGGGAACCAGAGGTAAAGCCTCCTAGCTCCAAAACGAAACTCTGCATGCAGTAACTGACATTCATTTATTGCTTCACAGACCAGACCCTCACGGCTTCGCAGCCCGCCTCATGGCAAAATGGGGACACAAAGAAGGTCAAGGACTCGGCGCCGACGGCTCGGGTATCGTTAACGCTTTGGAAGTCGAGCAAGTCGGTGGTGGTGGGAGCAAGAAGAAGAATAAACAGCAACAGCAACAAGGAGGCGCCCCTAGTGGGAAGGGGATCGGCGTAGGCTCCAAGATGGGTAAAATTATCAACAATAACGAGGATGCCAAAGCCAAGGAAGATAGAGAGCGGTTTGGAGAGCCTAGTAAAGTCGTCATGTTGACTAACATGGTTGGTCCTGAAGATGTTGACGATGAAGATCTTCGTCAAGATATAGGTTCGTCCATTTCACACAGAATTTGATGAATGTTTCTCTGACAGACTTATTCGATTTAGGAGAAGAGTGCTCAAAGAATGGTGTCGTCGAGCGGGTGGTCGTCCATTCGGTCTCTCCACCACCTTCCAACATCGAAGAGGCTGTACGCATCTTCGTACTGTTCAGCGGTCCCGTTGGCGCATGGAAAACAGTGAGGGAACTGGATGGGCGTTACTTCGGTGGGCGGACAGTGCGGGCTAGATATTATCCTGAAGCCTCATTCAACCGGGCTGACTTTGACCGTTCTTTTTGAAGAATGATTATATTATGTATATGCCATTTTTTGCGTAGGAAAGTATATATGGGACTGGACTAATTTTGAGAAGTTGATATGTGCTACATCATCCATGGCCAACAAAAGTGAATAAGAACGGGACGGTACGTCTAGTAGACTCGCTTGAAGGGAGGGACGGGCTTGCACTCGTTCTCATCGAGAGTGGTGTCAATAACGCGGCGGTACTTGAGAACGACATCAGGTGAGTCTGGATCAGGCTGGAACGAGAGAGTGTGCTTCATCCACTTCTCATCATCACGCTATAGGACTTCGTTAGTGTCTAGACCCCAAGGAACCGTTGGAAATGACGTACATCAGGGTAATCTTCACGAGCATGAGCACCACGAGATTCCTTGCGAGCAGCAGCAGAAACAATGGTCTGAATGGCACACTGGAGAATGTTGCGGAGCTCGAGAGTCTCGATCAAGTCACTGCGAATGCGGTGAGATACTGTTTGTTTTGAGGCCTAGCCAGTTACTCACGAGTTCCAGATCATGCTGCGATCCTTAATTCCAACATTGTCAAAGTTCTTGTAGATCTTGCGCATCTTCTCAACACCCTCATCGAGCGATTCCTGGGTTCGGAAGACAGCGGCGTCAGACTGCATGGCCTTTTGCATGTCAAGGCGAATCTTAGCAGTGGGCTCAGAGCCATCAGCACGACTGTAGTAGATAGCTTCAGTCACCAATTAAGCGCAAGCAAATGAAGGTAACATACCGAATCTTATCCAGGAACTCAACAGTTTGGAGGCCAGCTTCCTGGGGAATCTCCTTGTGAGGCTTGCCAGGGGTGGTGGTATCCCGAATGTGATGAGCAATTGCACGACCAAAGACGACAATGTCGAGCAGGGAGTTGGCACCGAGACGATTAGCACCGTGGACGGAGACAGAGGCAGCTTCACCAGCGGCGTAAAGACCGGGAACAACCTTGTCGGTACCGTTCTCGTCGGTAGTGATAACCTCACCAGTGTACTTGGTGGGAATACCACCCACTATTTGTGAATTAGAATCTGAACTGCACATCAACGTATGCCGACTTACTGTTGTAGTGAACAGTGGGCAAGACAGGGATAGGTTCCTTGGTGACATCGACACCAGCGAAGATAGCCGCGGTCTCGGAGATACCAGGCAATCGTTCGTGGAGAATTTCAGGAGGAAGATGGCTGAGTTGGAGATAGATGTGGTCCTTCTCAGGCCCAACACCACGACCCTCACGAATCTCGACAGTCATAGAGCGAGATACGACGTCACGGGATGCGAGATCCTTGGCTGTAGGGGCATAACGCTCCATGAAACGTTCACCCTCAGAGTTGAGTAGGTACCCTCCCTCTCCGCGAGAACCTATGCAAAGTCATTAACGGATTTATGAGCAAGTTCACCTGTGCATACCTTCAGTAATCAAGCATCCGGCACCGTAGATACCAGTTGGGTGGAATTGTACGAACTCCAAATCCTGGAGAGGAAGACCGGCACGGACGACCATGGCATTTCCGTCACCAGAGCAGGTGTGTGCACTGGTGCAACTGAAATAGGCACGACCATACCCACCAGTAGCGAGCACAGTCTTGTGTGCGCGGAAACGGTGGAGAGTACCATCTTCCATGTTGAGGGCAATAACACCAACACACTCGCCGTCTTGCATGATCAAGTCCAGAGCGAAGTATTCGATGAAGAAGTTGGTGTCGTGTCGCAAAGATTGGCCATAAAGAGTGTGCAAAATAGCGTGGCCAGTTCGGTCAGCAGCAGCGGCACATCGGTATGCTTGACCCCCTTTGCCGAACTTCAAAGATTGACCGCCGAAGGCACGCTGGTAGATCTTGCCTTCCTTGGTTCGGGAGAAAGGTACGCCGTAGTGTTCGAGCTATGATTACAAATGAGTGGGAAGATATGCATTAACCCCAACTGCAGACATACCTCGAGAACGGTGTTAGGAGCTTCCTTGCACATGTAGTGAATGGCGTCCTGGTCACCGAGCCAGTCGGAACCCTTGACCTGTGAGAGTATTAGAAACCCACTGCAGGAGCTGCCAACGACGCCAAACTCACAGTGTCGTACATATGCCACCTCCAGTCATCTTCTGTCATGTTCTACACCAAAAATACGTTAAAGAAACGCTTGGAAAGAGCGGGCGAGCGCGTACCCCAAGTGCGGCATTGATACCACCCTAGGCGAGGGTGAGCTTCCGGAAGGTCCGAGTCCATAGATTAGACGCACCTGTGCTGCAACAGTGTGACTTCTTGTAGGGAAAAGCTTGGTGATGCACGCAGTCTTGAAACCAGCTTCTGCGAGACCAAAGGCAGCCCGCAAACCCGCACCTCCTGCACCGCTGTTGGGAAAGAGTGAGCCTGGGTCGCACGAGAACTAGTCGAAGAAGCACTGACACCACGACGGCATCGTATTCATGTTCAATGAGTGGATAATCGCCCGAAGCCCATGACTGTTGGGAGGCTGAGCATCGAGTGGGAAGAAGCAGGCGTTCTGGACCGACCTTGACCTCCTGGGCCTTTACAGGCTGGGTGGCGACGACGCGGGAGACCTTCGAAGACGCATGGAACGCGCGAGTAGAGGGCAGGAGAGCCCGGCGAACAGCTCGTACCGCCAACATGTTGGAGGGGGAGGAGAAGGGAGAGGAAAAGGCGTGAAATGGAATGTTTTGCTCGCCCTTCCTGCTCCGGACACGTCCCGACCAATCATATCCTTGTGATTCCCACACTCCCTATTACCGGTGCTCCTTTTCCGGGCCTGGTTCCGGCTATCCTCTATATTCCATTCATTCGTACATGTACTACAGATTTAATTTACGAAACTGTTAGCCCAGTGCCCCTAGCGGATCATGTAGTTTGGTTGCAGGAGTCCCCGTCGATCTGCTTGTCTCGCGCAGCTGCTCGGCAGACTTCATTCGTCCCGTAGATGTAGGTGGAGGCCTTCGGGGCAAAGAGGCTGGTGGAACAGCCGCTGCCGCCGGAGTCGAGAAACTCGACCGAGTGTAGTTCCAGGGGGGAGCCTGTGGCAGACCCTCCTTCCTCCCAATGGTGGCGGGGGCAGCGGGGACTGTAGCTCGAGGTGGAGACCGTGCAAAAGCTCGTTCCGTTGCCTGTCTCGTACGCGAATCTATCGTTGACACAGGTAATGGCTGGGTCACTGCTGTTGCAGGGAGCGTGACTGGCTTCCTCTCCTCGGCCTGCATCTTGGCTTTCTTTCTCCGCAGTGTCTCCTCTTCACCTATCAGGCGTTCGTGGTCAAGATCCATCGCATCGCTGATCAGGACGTCGCGAATGTAGGACAGTGACTCGACCGCCTCCCTCCTCTTCCGTTTCAATCGTTCCAGGTCGTCTACACTACTCTCATCTTGGAGTAGTGTGTCGACTATCCACCCCAGAGAGTCTCCCAATTCCCGGTCCCTCTTCTTTATGTCAGAAACCTCTCGCTCAACTTCTAGCCTGGACCGTGGCTCCCAAGGAGGTCTCTCTGACACAACCCGGTCGCCCTCTAGTGGGAACGACATCTCATTTGGGTTCGGTGACCTCATTATCGCTGCAATGTCTGGAATATTTTTCTGTTCAAGGACAAATGTCATCGAGTCGTCATCAAGTACGAATGAAGGCACTGTACCTTGAGCTCTGTAACTGCACTGATTAGTGTCTTGTTTATCCCGAGACTTTCCCCTCGCTCCAACAGCCCTCTGGTCAGCATCTCAGGAATTCCGATGGCGGGAGATGATGACTGTCGAATATGACCGATTTGGCTCGGTCCTCCGCTGTTGGATGGGCGACTGGCAAACGATGATTGCTGCCTGGTTATCGATGGACGACTTCTGAGAGTGGGAGAGGGGGTAGGTTCTGGTACGTCGATTGGAATATCTAGAACCGTTCGATTCTCCATCGCAATGGTTGCACTTGAAGCAGGTGTCGGTGACATCTGTAGAAACAATGCTTGACGAAGAAGAAGAGACGTATGGCTCATCAAAGGCTCAGATTCGCGTTCCGGGGGTGATGGGTATCTGAGCAACACGGTCAGCTGTCCACTGTAGTCGGCAGGAATCACTGTGTATCGCATGTTAGAAGTAAACACCGGCGGATTATTTTCGACACCCACATTCATTCCGGATGCGTATTAACATTGCGGCGCAAACCCACAGAGCGAGGTCTAGAGTTGGATCGCATGCGAAAAGGCCATCCCATAATTTCATGGCATCTGACATCGGAAATTCCCTTGTGAAGAGAAGCCTCAGCCACCGGCTAGTATTGAACGAGCGGTTAGTATGGCGGCACACTCCTGCTCTATGAGAAAGGGTGGTACCCACATCCCATAAATCTGCGGTTCAATCGTGGCATTCTGCATTGCCCTCCAGAGTGCAGGGTCACACTTCTTCAAATAGTCGTTCTGAATTGTGTTGCAAGCTTTGACGATAGGTGCAACATATGGCTGAATTCCGTTCTGACCATCTGGTATCGCCAGATTAACATGGCCGCTCAACGAAGAGGTCCCACTTCTGGCACCAGATGTCCTGGGTTTCGACTCTTGCCACTCATACCACCTGGACACGCCATTCATGACCGCGTCAAAAAGAGCCCACGAATCTGCGGCAACCCATTTCCTTGAACACAGCTGCTTTAGGTTGGACTCGAGGCTTGCCTGATCCTCGACGGAGTCAAAATAAACAGCGTGATACAAGGGTGCCAGCAATTCGTGCATTCCTGATGAGCGAGTGAGCATCCGACTGGACGTATTGGGATCTTGAGCATACCTTGTCTGTATCCGATGGAAGGGTGGGTGAGAGAATAGATAAGTAGAATGTTCGTTAGTTCGTCTTGGACTTCCGCTTCTCGGAAAAAGGCAATTTCTGGAAAACTGAGGTATGTGAGGAGAGGTGTAAAAGGCAGACAGACATCTTACGTTCGTTCTACGTCTTGCGAGATCGTAGTCTTGAGTTCCAGTGCAGCAAACCAATCGTGCCAGGGATTCTGGTTTCGTGCAAGTGAGTACAAGCCACCAGTATCATAACACCTCTATGAAACCAACCTCATTGTCCAGACTCAACGGGTTGTTGAGGTTCAGATTGCGAACCGTGCCTGACAATCTTTCCGGTGTGGTGTATGCTTCAGGACCAGCATCATCAGGCCCCTTGGTCTTCTCCGCCAAAAGCCGTGTGTACTTGAACCTCGATTCTTTGAGCTGTTGAAGTAAGCTTGACGCTCGAGGTGGACGACTCGCTTGCAACGGCTCATGTTTTGAAAGGAACAACTTTCGAAAGATGTGTTAGTCCAGAGATGCAAACACCTTTGTCTGGACTCGGGCAAGAACCTTCCAAGCAAGACTGCGACCAGCAACTCCACCGCTCGCTTGAGATGCTTTTGGAAACAGGCGATCTGAAAGAACTGCGTCCTTGAGCTGCGAGAGAGTCATTCCAGAGGAGAATAACTGTTCATATTTCTCCCTGAATTCCGAGATTAGCGCCAATCATTGGGATATGGATAGCAACGGACCTGAGAAGCTCCTCTGACGCAAGTCCGACGTCAGCCATCTCTTGCACCTTGGTTACACCCTGGAAGAAGCGATAGATAATATGGCTAGAACAGCTACACTTGTCGGTTGATTGGCGTGTAGGTGGGGGAGGAAAGAGCGTTTCGCTTTTATGTAATTATTGGGCAACGTCTCACAGTACATTGATCACGATGATGTATATGAACTGCGCCAACATTTGATCGTTTTATGGGTGCTCGTCATTTCCGTTTCTGACAAACAACATATCTTTGAATTCTTGAGGCTCGTTTCTTGAGGTTGCGTCCTCAGGCCTCATGGCTCAGTGGAACACAGGGCAGGTCGTTATTACATCGAGCGTGGTAGTCTTTCTTACAGTAGGATTTCTTTTCATTGCCTTTCTCCAAGTTCCGGGTAAGAGGCACCTGTTAACGACACCTGCCAATTACTCACTATGGTTACATAGGTCCGCGACGCCCATTACAAGTGAATACCTTGTCCTGTTCCTAGGATCCTAGAAAACCCTATCTCGTCATCGCGAACTGGGTCGGATGCCAATACTACCAAAATTCATGAAATGCACCAGTTAGTAGTGTACATAATCCATAAACGTTCATACAAATAATTTAAGAATAAATAGTGGGTGTCGTCAACATCTGCTCAATTCGGCTGGAAAAATGGTCGCGTTGTACGCTGAAAACCCCATGGCCGACGAGGAATGTCNGCAGACGCGACGGAACTGGGCCCCTTTTTTTCTGGAGATGGTGGCCTGCTGCGAGACTCGACGCTATGTGGCCTTGCTCTCGATATTGACGTCGGGACTTCAAGGCGTGTAGGACTTGTCTGTCGGGCTCTTGAGAGGGAGTATCTGGAGGTGCTGGTCATCGAAGGCGCCAAGGACCTCCCATTGATATAAGTAGATGATGTGGTGGACTGAGCCCTTCCAAACGGTGCAACAGATGCCACAGAACCGTTGTCGGACTCGTCGTCATCGTCATCGTTTCCGCCCTTGCTTGAAGGTGGCCGAATGAAGTTACTCCTTCTTGTGTATGGATTCGAGACCTGGATTGAGGGAGGCGTTTTCTTCGAAGGCGCTGGCAAGCGCAAGTTACGGGCTCGTCTGCGAGTCAGATCAATACATTGAGTGATGAGGAAGAGCAAGTCGAATGTTCTTACGCGACTGCTTTCAAGGTCTTCTTGGTCTTGTAACTTTCCATCCACCGTGCAAAATACCGAGCTTTGAAGATACGTCAGCCAAGCGAGAACGTTAGTCAAGAAAGCCGGCTGGCTTACCTGTTACCCAACGCTGGTCCTTGTTACAAGCCACCGCAAACAGTTTTGCTCTGGAGAGGGCACCCTTCCACTGTCTGAAGAAGGTGGTTTTGAGTCGCAAAGAGTCAAACCTGAGTGCCGGGGGCGACTATTGAAAGGGAACTCAGTATCATCTCTAGATAAAGAAGGAGCGGTTCCAACCTCGGTTTTTCCATGCCACTTCGAGAACACATGGCACAGAATATTGCGCTGACGTTGAAGCAAAAATTCGTCTTCTTGTGGTCTCAGCGATTTCTCTCGCCATCTATCCCAAGCAGCCTCAAGAGTTCGGAGGCGAATTTGGTTTTCCTTTTCTTGCAGAACGAATCGCCGACGGCGCGAGAAGCGTGCAGCATTTAGCCAGAGGTGGAATACACGTCGAAGCAAGTCTGGTGAGAAGAATATGAGCATGGTTCCATCTTGGGCTTTCGAGAAACTTACCCTTTTCCTTCAGATATATGAAGCTTTCCAACAAATCTTGGGCTTCGGCATGCTGTTGATGCCGCTTCCTCCACTTCTGGAACGCAGTGCTAATGAAACGGTCAGATCCATTCAATGAAGCAGATAACGTGTTCTTACGCCAGAACCACCATGTTGCAGTGTTGACTGATATCGAGTTCACGAGACTTCAGCACAATGACTCGCTCAGTCCAACGAGCCAGACTGGACTGTAGAATCCTCTGTGTAAGATGGCTTAGCAAATTGTGACAACTGCTCGAACGGAATCAACTGGTACCTCGTCTATCCTATGCTGCATCTCTTGTACGGCCATATTTCTTGCTTTATACAACTGGGCCTTGCGTAGCCATGCTACATGGCCGTGAGCTAGTGAAGACGACAGAGGACGAAGAAGTGGTACCGACCTTCAAACACTCTCTTCTTCTGGTTCACCTCGTAGAGCTGCAAAAGCCGTTCTCTCCTCTTGGCCTCAAACATCTCGATCCATCGGAACCATGCGTTCCTCATCTGGAAGTAGTGGGATGCAGCTTTCGCAACCTTTACCATCTTTATCCGTTGCCTCAAGCGTTTTCTCCATTGATGCACCGTTACAATCGCCAAATGGCTCATGTGAAACGCATCTGCCAGCTGCTCCCTGGATCGGACGTCCTTCAGGGCCGCTTTCCACATACTTATTGCTCTTGCTGCAAGAGAAGACCCAGTCCTTGCTGAATACTTGTCGGCACGTACTAGCAGAGACGACGAATCAGTAAACAAGTAAACAAGGTCTGCCTCAAAACCTACCTTCGTCTGCACGGTAGACATCAAGTTTGTCTTTCCACTTCTTCAAAGCAAGCGCCTTTAAACGTTGAGAACGGATTTGTTCCAGCAAGCGGCCGTTTTTCTGTGCTTTCCAGATCCTCATGACTGCAATTAGCAACACAGTGTCGGACTCTGCCAAATGCTTCTGCGCCCGTCTTTCCAGGACCTGCTCTATGGTCAGCACCCTCAAATGGCTGAGACCCGAGGATGAACTTCACCGAAATCTGGGCTAAATGCCGGGTCCACTTCTTGACCGTCCTCGCCTTCAAGCGGTCCTCATACAGACGCTCTGCTACTCCATAAATGCGCCTAAGAGTTGTTTAGTCGAGAAGATACAAGGCAATGAGGTGCGAACTCACAGGTAGTTTCTCCACCTAGTAAAGACATTGTCGAGTATCCTTAGGCCTACACGCTCACGCATTGTAGCTTCTGCCGACCGGAGTCCGACTGCTCTTTTCCATTTGCTCCAGCAAGTAGTAACCAGTGTCCCTCCTGTATTCTGATAGACCTCTTCGGCGGTGACATTCAGCTGTGCAATCCGGTCCATTTTGTGCTTCCAGGAGACGTATGATCTCGCAACCAATTTCTCCAGGTATCCCTGATAGGCGAATTTCGATTGGGACAGGAGTCGCCATCTTGAAAAAGTTTCTTGGAGGAGTCGCCGGGTATGGTTCTGTTGTACGATCCTCATCTTCTGTCGCATGTCATTTCGCCACTTTGTCTGGCGCGATTCGACGAATTTTGTTTGCCAAAGGCGAAAGAAGGTTAAGAGGGTGCGACGGTTGGATAGTTCACTGATATGTTGGCATAATTGTTGATGAGAGAGGAATTTGCTCCTCCATTTCACAAGCGAGCGTTGCAAGATCAGCTGATCTCGGGCACCTGCAATTTGTTGGGACGTTGTCTGCGTTGAGCGGATGAGATGAGGATAGTGCTATAGGCAGGCAAAGAGAAGTAACAACTGACCTCAATCCACTGGTAGCCCTGTCTCCATATCTGCCAGCACCTTTCCATCAGCTTGTCTTGCCGGAAGAGGTCCGCGTTCTCTTCGTCGTGTTGCATTTGTATGTTCTTCCAAGCATCGGTTTCGTTAATGACGCTTCCTCTCCTCCCCCTAGCTCGCGCAATCATTTCGCGGGCCAGATCTTCTTTCGGTTTAGGAGGTAGTGAGTCGGCCCGTGTAATTTGAGGCGGAATCGACCGCAAAGGGGCATGCGATATTCCATCGGAGACGTCAATCAGAGGATCGGACGGTATCTTGGAAGCAACAAGTTTCTTCCCTGCGCCCTTGTTCCGGGCAAGCGCAACGCCAGCTTTAGTGGGTCGGGGTGCTCGTGGCTGAGGTTTGTCGGAGAACACGCTGAATTCCGTAGCCGTGTCATCGTCAAAGCGAGGCGGCTTTTGTTTCACGTTGGGGACCGGTTGCATTGTCTACGAAATCAGCCCCGGTCTGAGATAGTTCAAAGATCAAGGCACACCTTCCGCCGTTCAGCCTTCACTCTCTCCCACTTTTCGCCCCAGTTCCGACCCTTCATAGTGCCGAGCTTTAGTAGTTTACCATAGTAAACGACTTCATGAGGGTCGAGACCACGGTCGGTTAGCACTTCACTGTATGCTTTGAAGACGGTGAGAAATGTCGTGGCAGAAGGACCCGCTCGTTCTATCACTGCGTCCAGGAGCTCTATGTCATCTGTTGTTAAGTCACGAAGCTCAACGGCCAACGGGTCGGCCGAAGACACGTCTGAGTTGTCTGGAATAGTCTTGGAGGGCCTGATAGGAGGAGAGGAACGCAGTGGTCTGAACCGGTCCATTGAACGGTGGCCACTGGTCAAGGGTATCGGTAAACGTGGTCACCGTTGAGCGCGATCACTGACGTCGTGACCGCGTTATTTGGACTTCTTTGTACATGCTTACATAAATGACGCCTAATTCGATTCAAGGCACAAAGAAAGCGAGATACTTATAAGTTGCATATATGCCACAAACCAAACCACAGATGCATCCAATAGCTACTCCATATCTGAGACGTTCCCCACGCGAGCTTGGACCAGATTACCCTATCGAGGGAGGGTGCCAGCCTGCTGCATTTGGGCTTCCCCAGAAGACTAGATCGTCCGCCCCGGTCTGACACTGACAGCGTTCAAGGATAAAGGCATACCTTCCGCCGTTCAGAGCTCCGCCTTCACTCTCTCCCACTTTTCGCCCCAGTTCCGACCCCTCAGAGCCCCGAGCTTTAGTAGTTTACAATAGTAGACGCCTTCATGGGGTCGAGACCGCGGTCGGTTAGCACTTCGCTGTATACTTTGAAGACGGTGAGAAATGTCGTGGCAGAAGATCCCGCTCGTTCTATCACTGCGTCCAGGACCTCTATGTCATCTGTTGTTGAGTCGCGAAGCTCAACGGCCAATGGGTCGGCCATTGACACGTCTGAGTCATCTGGAATAGTCCTGGAGGGTCTGATAGGAGGAGAGGAACGCAGTGGTCTGAACCGGTCTATGGAACGGTGGCCACTAGTCAAGGTGTCGGTGAAGGCGGTCACCGGTCACCGTTGAGCGCGATCATTGACGTCGTGACCGCGTTATTTGGACTTCTTTAAAAACCCTTACACAAAAGCCGCCATCCTACCACCAACATTTTGCAGCTTAAGGCCTTAAGGCACAAAGAAAACGAGATATAAGTTACATAGATACAGTACATATGCCACATAATCACAGATGCATTCAATAACTACTCCATATCTGAGACGTTGGTGCTACCCCACGCGAGCTTTGACCAGAGTACCCTATCGAGGGAGTGTGCCAGTTTGCTGGATTTGGGCTTCCCCAGAAGGCTGGATCGTCCGCCGTGCTTGGGGGAAAATCTTGAGCAACAGTCTTTACAAAGTGGTTAAGACTGAAGTCCATGTCTGGATCTCCATGTTGCTGGTAAATCATTCCAGGCACTGTACCGTCCGGAACCCTTTGTAGACCTGTGGAGGAGACATCGGGCCAATAGTACACTTCAGCGCCGTCCCGGGCGTCTAATGTGCTTGGTTTTGTCTCCTCGTCGACCTCTCCTGGACATCCATATTCCGTCAGATCCGATATGGGACAATACTTCCGCAGCAGCGACGATAAGAATTTGGAATAAAGGGCGGGAGTGTGTCTGCCGTCAAGAGCAACATCACGGGAGCGCAATACTTTGATGAGATTTATAACGGTGAGGATGATCTCCTTCTGTTGGATTTCATTCAGTAGTGGTAGGAATTTCGGTCTTAGTAGCTGTGGTTGTGATAGAATTTAATCAGCAAGAATGACTGGAATAATCGAGTTGAGCCCTCACGTTGATCAGAAACGCGGCCGCGTAAGAAACGTAGAGAAAATTGGCGTCCATGGCAAAACGTAGAAAGCCCGTTGGAGCTAGCCTCTCCACCATTATTTGAATGACAGAGCGAGCGGCATCAAGGGATAGCTGAAAGATATCAGAATATTGTGAAAGGCCTTTTCTGAAAGCCGTTTGGAATCCACTGGATAAGACGACGAGTTTCAGATACGCGGTTATCCTGAACGAGTTTTGGTTAGAGCAGAAAGCGAGAAGAACAAAGGACATTACATCTGTGTTGTGTTCCCTCGATAGACACAGATAGGTAGAGCTGAGGGAACCGATTCATCATTAGTACGCACAACGACTGGGTCTCACTTAGCCACTTACGACGATAGCTTAACTCATGCGCGTACTCCTCCACCCAGTGATCCATTTCCTTTGCCAGACGCCCGTGCATTCGAATTGCTGCTTCAACAATCTTGAATTGTGCAAACAAGTCAGCTATTCTGGCTTCATACGGTGAAAGGTCCCCATAATACTTACCTCGGTCGATCCATTCTCTAATTGCTGGGCGACTATCGACTTCCACTGGGCCATCAAAAGGAGAATTTGAACATACGCGACAAGATGCACGTCAAATGCAGTATTCATCTGTGACGAGCGATACCAGTTTGCTGATGACCGAGCAAGATAATCGTCGAGTCGAAGCATTGGCATCTTCCCGAACTGAATCGCATGAGACCCATCGACACAGTAGCAGTTGAGCCAAGTTCGCGTGTAGTTGAGCCGCTCGCGTTCAGTTAAGCCCGATGGGGGAGGTTGATTAAGTTTCAGCTCCATGGCCATCCTAAGTAACCCATGAGGCCGTTGTGTCTTGGCTGTACCTTTACTGTCAAATTCCGTCACTTACCGAATCGCAACGCCCATCAGCAGCCAACTTCGATCCTCTACCCACTTCTTCTTCGGCACGGGATACACGGCCATGATGAGGTAGGCCTGGCACATGTCCACACTCTGCTTTCCTTCTACGAGACCCTTTCCAGCCGCGTCTCGTGCAAAATCCATCGCCAAGGGGTATATTTCGGGTCTCGACACATAGTACCGTGAGGAAACCGCACAGACTAGTGAGAGAGTTAGGACATGTCGGCCAGAGGAAAAGGGTATAGTCCACTTACGAACCGTGAACAGAAATGGAGACGTTCTAATCAGATGATGAGGCGTATGCAGCTCATCGTCAAGAATAGAGAAATATGGCTATAATGATGCGTGTGAGGGATTGATGGGCCCACACTCCAATCAGTTAAAACTCACGTTAACGTGCTTGAAGAATCTGGAGAAAGGTGAGTGTTCGGCTCAGGACACACGGGAGCGCTACATACAGTGAGAAGAGTTCCACGATTTCTTCAGGGTAGAGGGCACAGTGCTTGACGATTTCAGGCACATGTGTCCTGTCAGGAAGGCCTAGATAGGGATGGCGTGTTGGTGGCTTCGGATCGTCTGTCGAATGTGAGGAAGACTAACCAAATGAGAGAGCTGCAGCCTCTTCTGGTGATGTCCCTTCCTGCATCCACTTGTAACATTGCGCCATTCTGTCTAATTGATCATTCATTTCAGTCAAGCCGGTGAGAGCGAGTGATGGAGTCGACTCACCATACCCATCAACAGTTGAGATGGGATGGAATTTTGTTATCCATTGACGGATTTTATGGTCGGCCTTCATTTCATCATATTCGCGGAGGAGCTGTTGAATCCTCCGGTCTTGGTTACGAGCCCGTTCTTGCAACTCCTCGTGGGTACTGGACTCGTAAATCAGAAGGTACATTCCATAGTCAGGAAGTACGGACATACTCTGCCGGCTTTCGCTTCTTACGCTCCCGGGGTGTGCAGGGCAGATTCTTCAGCTCGCACCTGCGACACTTTCGGTGTCCGGAAACTATTTCGCATCGAACCTAAGATATTCATATTCATGAGTAATCGCCGCAACATAGAAGAGGAAATATCCTTACCTTAACCGCCTTGCAATCCGCACATGCTCCAGACCTATTGTTTGCGTGAGTTCAGCTTATCACACCAAGAGGAAGCAGCGAGGACGCACATCTTAGATTTGGCCCTGCCGATAAGCACGCCGTGTCCAGAGGACCCATCGAGAGCTTCGACTGCATCCTGGTCGTCGCTGTCACTGGCGAAGTGGAACAACGTTGTTTGAGACATCGTTTGACCAGCGAGGGATCTTAGAGTGCGTTACGGGGCTGAGCGTTATCAGTAAAGCCAATATGGGGATGCTGGTAACGAGGCCGCCCGTGTGGGGTAGTGGGAAACGCCAAAGAAGAATTCCTGCACTTACTTCGGTCGGTTGCATATATATCTTACAGACGGACATAAGCGTCCTACCAATCCATCGCAGCCAAGTAGATGATCCCCGAAGAGTACGGCTCTTGACCATATCATTTCTGCGAATGATCTAAGCCTCACTATGAATAGGTTTATTTGGGCAGGCGAGCGCCATCGTCCGGTCTGGATATGTCGAGAGATTCACGTTCTAACATACCTTGGACTCCGCGGAAAGCGCGTCCAGATGATCACTAAGCGTTGGTTCTGTTCCCAGCTGCGAACCAATTGACAGGTATCAGGCCCAGATGTCACGGTTATTCGGGATTCGGGCACATCTGCTGGTAATCTCGTAAGCTCCATTGATATGTTCAAATGAGCACGGAACACTCACGAAATGTCTCCAGACGGATTAAAACGAGAGGGACCGAGCAATTGGACTCAAAAGCCTTCGTTTGTGGCAGCTGGTCACTGTCAGTGGCTTTAAGGTTCAGGGTGCATCACATCATTGTCCGTTTGCGAATTCCGAAGCGATCGGACAGAAGAAACCTGAAGACCTTCTCTGAGATAACCATTCTGTTGGTGTCCGAGAACGAGTATTATGCGCTAAGACCAGCGCAGATACGGAACTGAGAAAAATGAGTGCGTTTCACTCTGGATTGGACTGTTGAACAAGGAACGAAGCAAAGGGAGGGATCAGACGCAAATCAAACCGCCGCCGTCACTTTTTAATTTGAAATGATTTGTCATCAGGCGCTCGATCTTAGCCGCCCACAATCGGCCCAAAGATCCTGACACGACGGCTTAATCTTGCAGTTTCTTGAGGCCGGAGCATCCAAACGTGCTTTTGTAGAGATAATGAGGCTCATAGATAAAATGGCTAAAGAGAATCTATCAAAAGAAATCGATGAATTGTCTCTCCAGACAATTCTTGCCTTCCCAGTTGTCACCACTGTCATTTACTATTGGCCAGCGACCCTAGCTCATCCTTAACGTTGGATTAGCTGACTGAGATAAAAAAGGTATGTTCAATCAGGGCAATGGCCTCTGTCAGCTGTCCACGATGCGAACCATCTCATAGCTAGTGCGCCGCCGTTCGGCCTCGCACCCGTCTGCTAAAGGAAAGGATTGGCTTCAAACCTTCAACGTCATGGCTAGAAGAAAACCCAGAATAGCATTTCACTGATTCTTCGGAGTACGTAGAGACACCGGGATTGCACTTTGAACGTGTGGTACACGAAGCATCCTCAGTTAGAAGGCTTCAAATCACCCTTTGCATCCTTCCCCTTGTTGAACGCAAACGTCACCCCCTCCCTAGCTTCAAGGAACTGGAACTCTGGCAGCCCTTGGAACCATCCCGCCGTCATATTGCCGTTCGTCTTGGACGTCTTGAGAGCCTCTTCGTCAGGAATTCGAAGCGGCCTTCCACCACGACCTCCAGCCGCAGCATCTGCCAGTAGCTGAGCCTGGCACGCCCTTTCCAAGGCGATATAAAAGAACACCGTAGCTTCTATCGTATTAGTAGCGACGAGAAGACCGTGATTCTGTAAGATGGCAGCCTGCGAGTCGGAATTGTAAGTACCGGTGGGGCCAACACTAATAGATAAACTTTGATGTCCCAATGAACACGAGCCTCAACGGACCTTTTTCGACCCCAAGGCCTGGGCTATGTGGCTCCCTTCTTCTTCGTCAAGGACGATGCCGTTAAATTGGCTGTAGACCACCACATCCTGCATGAATAAGGGATATTAGTTATGAAGGGGTGACGAACAAGTATAAATACGGCTCTCTCACATCATAGAATGCACATGAGTCCTGGTTCAACATATCGAGCGGTACGCCCAAAGAGGAGAAGGCTTTCCCGTGCATCGAATGGGTGTGCGCAGCGCAAATGACGTCCGGACGAGCAGCATGAATAGCTGAGTGAATCATGTAAGCCGCAGTATTCAGCAAGCGTCTTGGGCCTGATTCATCCTTGGAACTATTATTGAGAACGTAGAGTTCGTGAAAAAGCGCAGAGAAGCTCACTTGTATTTTCCCTACATGACTGTTCACCAAAAAAGGAATCCAATCGTCAATGCCCCTTATACACATGATAGGAATGAACTTACTCCACCAGGAGCAAGTCCGACGGCTGGATGAGAGAGAAGTGCAATCCCTTGATGGAAAAATGAGTCATACGAACGATACTGGACTGCTGGTACTTACGAATGGATTAACCCAGAAACAATCAGGCTGGATGGGGTCCTGCGGTAAGGTCAGCGACATAAGTCCCTGGCTCTGGCTGGGGCGCTGAGCCACGAAACAGTCTCAACATACGCGGACAGTGATATGGCCAGCTACCCCCTCGTTGTAGCCCAAATGGCCTAGACCCCAAGACAATCAGTCTGTGGCAGCAGAGAAAGCGAAATGTCCCTTACCAAAGATTCGGAATGCTTGAGCGAGGCGAAATTTCAACCACTCGCGCTCCTCTGCCTTCGAGGTGAAGGTAGGAGGCTTCGGCGCGAAGCTAAGGTTATGTGCGTCGATGCTCTGGGCGGCAGACTGTGCGTTAGAGTTGGTAGCAGACATCTTGACGGACTCGGACATAGGAAGGAGTTCTATCGCCAGAGAAACAGATTTCAGCGTTAAATACCCGGGACTTGGTTAGCATCTTGACTGGCAGATAGTAGGCTTTATAGCAATAGACCAATTGCAAGCGTCCCCATTCGTAGGTCAGGCAGCGACCCCGCAACTGGAGTGATACTAAGTATCAGCTGAGCGATGCTGAGGTTGGGACCGGCTATGTTTGACATCCGAGCCTTTCAGCCCGGTCCCGATCAACGGTGACCGAGTCCTGATGGTTTCGGGCCTTACCACTTTCCAATTGTCTTTACTCATCAAGGCCAAGGCAAGTTCAGAGAGTAAGGAAAAAATATGATTGTGTCTAGAGTACGTTACAAGGTTACATTTGATTCATGAAGGCAAGTCCTCGTAAGATGCAATGCAAAAGGAAATAATGATGTGCATGAAGAGAAAGAGAGTGAAGATGAAAAAAAGAGCATTTAGTCAACCTCCTCGACGCTAGGGCCGTCTTCGCTGGCGCCAGCTCCTCCGGGGAAGCCGCCTGGCGCACCGCCGGGACCACCGGGACCACCGGGACCGCCAGGGAAGCCACCAGGTGCACCACCAGCTTTGCTGTAGAGTCGTTGCATTATGGGGTTGGCGACGGCCTCGAGCTCCTTCTGCTTCGACTCGTACTCGTCCTTGGATGCTTCCTGGGAGTTGTCGAGCCACTGGATAGCCTCGTTGACGGCTGTCTCGAGCTTGCTCTTGTCATCAGCCTCAAACTTGCCAGAGAGCTGGTCGTCATTGAGGGAGTTGCGGAGGTTGTAGGCGTAGGATTCGAGACCATTCTTGGAACTGATACGGGCAGCAGCCTCCTCGTCCTCGGCTAGAAGAAGAAAAGACATTCGTCAGCATATACGGTATGACAGCAGAGTAACAACACATACCTCTGTACTTCTCGGCTTCGTTGACCATGCGATCAATCTCTTCCTTTGAGAGACGGCCCTTGTCGTTGGTGATGGTGATGCGGTTCGACTTGCCGGTGGTCTTGTCGGAGGCGGAGACGTTCAAAATACCGTTGGCATCAATGTCGAAGGTGACCTCGATTTGAGGAACACCACGAGGGGCAGGAGGGATACCAGAAAGCTCGAACTTGCCGAGCAAGTTGTTGTCCTTGGTGCGAGCACGCTCACCCTCGTACACCTGGATGAGGACACCGGGCTGGTTGTCGGCGTAGGTGGAGAAGATCTCGGACTTCTTGGTAGGCACGGTCGTGTTACGCTTGATGAGAGCGGTCATGACACCACCAGCAGTCTCGATACCGAGGGAAAGAGGGGAGACATCGAGCAAGAGGAGATCTTGGGTCTTCTCGGAGGTGTCACCAGACAAGATGGCAGCCTGGACGGCGGCACCGTAGGCGACGGCTTCGTCGGGGTTGATGCTCTTGTTGGGCTCCTTGCCGTTGAAGAAGTCAGACACGAGCTTGACGATGCGGGGAATACGGGTGGAGCCACCGACGAGGACAATTTCGTGAACGTTCGCCTTGTCGATCTTAGAGTCGCGGAGGACCTTCTCGACGGGCTCGAGAGTGCTACGGAAGAGATCCTGGCAAAGTTCCTCGAAACGGGCACGGGTGAGGGAAGTGTAGAAGTCGATACCCTCGAAAAGAGAGTCGATTTCGATGGAGGTCTGGGTAGCAGAAGAGAGGGTTCGCTTGGCACGCTCACAAGCAGTGCGGAGGCGGCGAACAGCACGAGGGTTGCCAGAGAGATCTAAAGAGATGGTCAGTATGAGCATTATGAAAGCAGCGAAATGCTTCACGTACCCTTCTTGTGCTTGCGCTTGAACTCCTGGATGAAGTGGTTGACGAGACGGTTATCGAAATCTTCACCACCCAAGTGGGTGTCACCAGCGGTGGCCTTGACCTCGAAGATACCCTCCTCAATGGTCAAAAGGGAGACATCGAAAGTTCCTCCACCGAGATCAAAGATGAGAACGTTGCGTTCGCCGATGACCTTCTTGTCAAGACCGTAGGCGATGGCAGCAGCAGTGGGCTCGTTGATAATACGGAGGACGTTCAAACCAGAGATGGTTCCAGCGTCCTTGGTAGCCTGACGCTGCGAATCGTTGAAGTAGGCAGGTACGGTCACCACAGCGTTGGTGACGGTGGATCCGAGGTAGGACTCGGCGGTCTCCTTCATCTTCAGGAGGATCATGGACGAGATTTCTTCGGGAGACTACAGAGCACCCGTTAGTACGATGACGACATCGATGATTCAAAAAAAAGGATACTTACGAATTCCTTGGTCTCGCCACGGTACTCAACCTGGATGTAAGGCTTGCCATTCTTGCTGAAGACCTTGAAGGGGAAGTGCTTGAGATCGGATTGCACCTCGACGTCGTCGAACTTGCGACCAATGAGACGCTTAGCGTCGAAGACACTGCAATCAACGTAAGATCGGGTTCACAGCAGCAAATGACAGCGCAACTTACGTGTTATGAGGGTTCATCGCAGTCTGATTCTTGGCGGCATCGCCGATGAGACGCTCGCTCTCGGAGAACGAGACATACGATGGGGTTGTTCGGTTACCCTGATCGTTGGCGATGATTTCCACTCGGTCGTTCTGCCAGACACCGACACACCTGCGTGATTGTTAGAGGATCGCCAAATAGAGATATGGGACAAAATGCTTACGAGTAGGTTGTGCCGAGATCGATACCGACAGCTTTTGAGGAAGACATGTTCGAGTAGTGGATGTCTGTGGATTGGGAGATGAGGGATGAAAAAAGCGCAGAGGGTGGTGTTGAGGAACGGTTGTAGAAGAAAAAAGAGAACTGTGGAGAGGGGAGCTTTGTTGCAGGCCCATTTTATATTCTCAATCCTTGGAACAAGCCAGAATGTCTGCGAATCCTCTGGAACTTTTGTGAAGCCACGTGATCTTGCGTAATGCTCGAAAGCTGTTTCCCATCAATCCAGATCAATCCTCCCCGAGCTCAATTACTCGACCATCTTCTAGTACTTTCAGCCATAGATTGCGCTGGAAAAAAATATAGTGTCCGACAAAGGAAGATGTAATATGTGTGGTATCGTATTTCAATACAGTCATGACTTTACGTGGACAATCTCGGGGGAAAAAAACACGCGAGGCTTTAGAAACAACCCTGATAGAAAGGGTGGTACAACAGAAAAATTAGAGACGCGCAAATAAAGATCGATGGAGTTAAGCGGTAAAAAAAAGGGGCCGGCGAAACGAGTGATTAACGGGTGTGCACAGGTGCATCGTCAAGACTTCTATGTGCTTGCAAGTCGCGGAGAACGCTCGGATCGACTGTAAAACATTAATTTAGCACTGCACCACAGCTTTTCATGCCGGGAGAGAGGCGCACCTGGGAGTACACTCTTTCGCCGGGTGTGCAAGCCATGCTCTGTACCAGTTACATGTTCATGGTGTCCAACCTGGGGAATAGGCGTCTGAGAATGTATATGTGTAATCGTGCACTGTAGTATGGATTAGAGAGATGACTTACGTCTAGACCAGGGTCAGCCATTGGCACTCGCTCAATCCCCGACTCGTCCAAGTCACCGGGAACGTCATCAAGGGAGGCCGCGTTCAACTCCATGGACAAATCCATAATATCAGCATCATCGATGGCGCTAGGTGGTGGAGGTTCGACACGAGGTGGCTCGACATATCCGTTAGGAAGCGAACCCCCAGCGTTCTTGATCGCTGCCTCACGCAATTTCCGCCAAGCATGGAACTGGGAAACTGCGTGTTCTTGTTCCCTGTAAACGGGGGTGAGAGAGGAAAAAACCACAGCTACTTTCATAACGGACTAACCGTAATTTATTTTGCTTGTACTGTTGCAATGTCTCATCGAATAAATCCGGGTTAATTTCCATGAACAGCTTGAGTGCGTTGTACACCATTCCATGGATCGTTCTAGTTGTTTGCGTAAGCGAGGTACTAGTCAGGGGTGATTTATTACGTACCGATTCCAGTGAGACTTTGAGTTGGTGTATAAAGCAGGGAACACGATGGGGAGAATAGTTGCCAGATTATCGCTCATGAGGTTGACGACGTATTCATTGTTCCAATACAACAGTGCCCGCTCAGCGACTTGGAAGTGCTGGCTGTTGATACACCGCGCCAGTTGGTGGAATAATGGAACTTGAATTTTCTGGAACTCGACCGGATCCGTGACGTCCAAGACTTCTTCAACTTCGTTGAGGAACATGACTTCCTTGGGAGAGTTGACTTTCGGCCAGTACTTGAGCAGCCCCATCATGACTTCCTCGGCAAGCTGAGGGTCTTTCTCCAAAAATTGTACGACGCAGTAGGCCAGCTGAGGGTGGTACAGCGAGAGACTCTTGACTTTGTGGAGAGGAATCAGCACACGGGTAAGGAAAATTTTGTGTTCTTCCTTCAATGGTAGCGCAAATCCATTGATGATCGACCCTAGAATCTCTAGCAGTTCAGCGATTCCATTGTGGCGTTCACTTTCGTAGATGAACTGGAAAAAGACGTTGTTGATAGACCGACGGATGAAGGCGCGGAGGTTGAGGAATTTGCCATAAATTCGATGAAGAGTTGTCTTCAAGAAGTCGCGCTCGCGGGGATCCTCAGAATCAAAGAGCTCCAGGAGGTTCAGCACGAAGGGCTGATCGATGTATCGTTTTGCCAGGTTCGTGTTGAAATCTGGGCTTTCGACGAATCGGAGGAAAAATTCGTAGACAATCTGAAGGTGAGGCCATGCCAGTTCAAGGACAGGCTCATCTTCCTCAGGATCGAAGGCGTCGCCGACAGGGTTTACAGGAGGGGGTATTGACCGGAAAAGGTTCGTGGCAAACTAGAAAAACTAAGTTTACCGGGATAGACAGCGATCAAAATCACATACCATGTTCACGACTTCTGGATAAATATGTTCAGTGATGACACCACGTTGGGTAGTGATATACTCGAGCATTTCATGTAGAGTCTGAGCCTTGACCTGCTTTCCCTTGAGCTCAGCACTTGCGTCGTTAAAATCGAACAAGACTCGGCATTGGGCCAACTTTTTCATAAAAAGTTGAGGACGTTCGCTCGGAGGGGTTTCTGAAGAAATATTCAGCGAAAACACAGCTGAACCGCCCAGATAAGGACATACCGCTGAAAGGAGGCAGCCGCTCGATTTCCACCTTTTCTGTGACGACAAACCTGCTGCTGCGCTGCTTCCTCGGTGGCTTACCGACGATAGGAATGGTATCCCTCGGACCAGCGCGAAGACGATTGAGGGTGGTGTTCCGGGGAGGGGTCGCATTGCCTGGCTCAAGAGAATGTCGATCCTGGTTCAGATTGGTCCGATGGACGTCTGAATTGTCTGAGGACACGACGACAATGGGAGGTGCGGGGACAGCATGATCGGCAGCTGATCTGCGATCTGAGTTTACCAAGGCAGGGGCCCCAGAGGCTGCCCTGGAAGACGGGACATGGCTGTAGCCGCCGGTAGCTTGATGGGTGGAGGAACCGCCGGGCTGGGGAAGGGGTTTCGCATTGTTGGGAGGGGGCGGCGGGGGAGCAGAGTTGGAGCTGGAGCTGCTGTGCTTGGACTCCTTCTTGGAGGAACTGGAGTCCTGCGAGCTCTTCCTGTTGAGCTGAGGCAGTGGTGAGCGGACGCGTGAAACGGACGAGGGTCGAGATTACCAGGGTCTTTTGGATCTTCTTCATGACCATGCAACGGGGCTGGCAGTGCGGGGAACGAGACGGCCGTGGTTGTGATGTCAAGAAGGCGGCCGACGTCGGGTAGGGCNGATGAGGAGAGGTCGAGCACGCTGTGGAGAGGAATCGATGGACAGCGAACCGTGACAGGAGGTGCGAGGTCATGTGACGCTGGAACTGTTATCCTGTCACATAGCGACCAACTGGAATTGATCAGCCCTTCTCGCCCCCGACCGCCATGGCTGGTAAGCTTCTCTCTGCGCCCCCTGGCAATTTCTAATCCCTTTTTCCAGCCATTTATGCAGTTTATACGTCTCCATCCCANCCCCCGATCCCCAACCACCTCCCAACCCTCATCGTC